>ONZH01029701.1:0-195953 GCA_900303285.1 Rhinella marina | reverse complement strand
CCGGATAGATTTTCTGGGGAACGTGATAATTTTGTTCTATTTAGGGAGGCGTGCAAATTGTATTTCAGACTGCGTCCACATTCTTCTGGTAATGAGGAGCAGAAGGTTGGTGTGGTCATCTCGCTGCTTAAAGGAGATGCGCAGTCATGGGCCTTTTCTCTGCCGACCGGATCGCAGTCTCTCCCGTCAGTAGATGAGTTTTTCAAGGCTTTAGGGATTATCTATGATGACCCGGATCGTATCTCCCTGGCTGAGACCAAGATACGTGACCTTTGTCAGGGTGAGCGGCCGGTTGAGATTTATTGCTCTGAGTTTCGGAGGTGGGCGACCAATACTGAATGGAATGATCCGGCTTTACGTAGCCAATTCTGTCAAGGTTTGTCTGAAAGGCTGAAGGACGCTTTGGCCTTTCATGAAACTCCTGTGTCTTTGGAGGCCGCTCTGTCTCTTGCTGTGCGCATGGATAGGCGCCTGAGAGAGCGATCTAGGGGCCCCCGCTCTCAGGATGTACTATCACATAGTGTACCGGCTTCCTATGACACTTTGGGTGAATATTCCCCTAGGTTGATGTCTGGGGATGAACCTATGCAATTAGGGGGAGCCACTCCTGTTTCCACCCGTAAACATCTTGGTAATAAAAAGGGGGTGTGTTTTTTCTGTGGTCAGAAAGGACACTTTATCAATGTATGTCCATGCTTCCTAGCTCTAAAAGAGAGAAAAGACAAGGGGGCGTTGAATTCTCATCTCACTCTTGGTGGGGTGGGTAGGGAGACTGAAAATGTGCATTTGTCTTCATCCTGTAGTACCCGTTTTCTCCTGACTGCCGAGGTGGCGCTAGAGTCTAAGGTTGTGAAAATTGAGGTGTTTATTGACAGCGGGGCAGGGGTGAACTTGATTGATGCTCAGTTTGTCCGTATGCATGGATTGTCGCCGAGTTCTTTGGATAAGAGGATTTCTGTGTTTGCCATTGATTCTGCACCTCTATCTCAGAAGTGTTTGTCTCAGATGGTGCATGATATCAAATTAAGAGTGGGTGAATTTCATCAGGAGCTTATTTCATGTTTTGTGTTGGAAGGTCTTCCTGCTCCTGTGGTTCTGGGTTTACCGTGGTTAAGCAAACATAATCGGTCCATTGACTGGCATACTAGACAAATTGTGGATTGGGGCGATTATTGTGTTGACAATTGCCTTAATACATCTTTTTCTGCTTTAACCACTAAGACTCTTCCTTCTTTTATATCGGATTTTTCTGATGTATTTTCTGAAGGTGGATGTCAGGACTTATCCCCTCACCGGGAATACGATTGTCCTATCAATCTTATCCCTGGAGCAAAATTGCCCAAATCTAGGCTGTATAACCTTTCTGGACCTGAGAGAACGGCCATGAAGGAATACATTTCTAAGAGTTTGGCTAAAGGACATATTAGGCCTTCCAAATCTCCTGTGGCAGCAGGGTTCTTTTTTGTTAAAAAAAAGGACGGAACCCTTAGGCCATGTCTGGATTTCCGTAAACTCAATAGGATTACTGTCCCTGATCCGTACCACCTTCCTTTGATTCCTGACTTGTTTAACCAGATTGTGGATGCCAAGGTGTTCTCCAAGTTGGACTTAAGGGGGGCATATAATCTGGTCAGGATCAAGGAAGGGGATGAATGGAAGACGGCCTTTAACACTTCTAAGGGCCACTTTGAGAACCTGGTCATGCCTTTTGGGTTGGCCAATGCTCCTGCTGTCTTCCAGTATTTTGTTAATGACATTTTTCATCATCTTGTGGGGTGGTTTGTAGTCGTGTATTTGGATGACATACTAATCTATTCTCCAGATATTGTTACACATCAGGATCACGTGAGGCAGGTGTTGCAAATCTTAAGAGATAACAAGTTGTATGCAAAATTAGAGAAATGTGCTTTTGCTGTACATGAGGTGCAATTCTTAGGATACCTGCTTTCATCTTCAGGTTTTCGTATGGATCCAGAGAAAGTCGGTGTTGTTCTGAACTGGGACCAACCTGAAAATCTGAAGGCTCTTATGCGATTTTTGGAGTTCACCAACTATTACCGAATATTTATTAAGAACTATTCGACTATAGTTAAACCCTTAACTGACATGACTAAGAAAGGGACGGATGTCTCAGTGTGGTCTGATGCAGCGTTGCAAGCCTTCTCCGCTGTGAAGGAGTGCTTTTCTTCTGCCCCTATATTGGTGCAGCCAGATGTGTCACAACCTTTCATTGTGGAGGTTGACGCATCCGATGTGGGGGTAGGAGCTGTTTTATCACAGGGCCTATCACCTGGTAAATGGCGCCCATGTGCTTTTTTTTCGAAAAAACTCTCTGCGGTGGAGAGAAATTATGATGTGGGTAACAGAGAGTTACTGGCCATTAAGTTGGCTTATGAGGAATGGCGTCATTGGTTGGAAGGGGCGATTCACCCAATCACGGTATTCACTGATCACAAAAATCTGGCTTACCTGGAGTCGGCTAGACGACTTAATCCGAGGCAGGCCAGATGGTCTTTGTTCTTCACCAGATTCAATTTCATTGTCACATATCGTCCTGGGGTTAAGAATGTGAAGGCGGATGCCTTGTCACGTAGTTTTCCCGGAGGTGGTGATTTTGAGGATCCGAGCCCTATACTGTCTGAAGGAGTGGTGATATCCGCTCTTTACCCTGATCTTGAGGCTAAAGTGTTTGAGGCCCAGGGAGATGCGCCGGAGTCTTGCCCTCCCGGGAAGTTGTTTGTTCCTTCTGATTTGCGTCATAAGGTGTTTGAGGAGCATCATTCTTCGGTGCTTGCGGGACACCCTGGGAGTAAATCCACTGTCGACCTCATCTCTCGTAGATTCTGGTGGCCGGGCTGCGTAAGTGTGTTGAGGACTATGTTTCAGCCTGTAGTGTCTGTGCAAGCTCTAAGGTGACACATACTCGTCCCTCTGGACCCCTACTTCCGTTACCCATCCCGTCCAGACCATGGACTCACCTATCCATGGACTTCATCACTGATCTGCCTGAGTCGTCTGGTAAGACAGTTATTCTGGTGGTTGTAGATCGTTTTAGTAAAATGGCGCACTTTATAGCATTACCCGGACTCCCCAATGCTAAAACTCTTGCACATGTGTTTGTTGACAACATTGTGAAACTTCATGGCATTCCCACTGACATGGTCTCTGATCGTGGGACTCAGTTTGTGTCCAGATTCTGGAGGGTGTTCTGTACTCAGCTCGGGGTACAGCTGTCTTTTTCCTCTGCCTTTCATCCCCAGACGAATGGACAGACTGAGCGTACCAATCAGAGTCTGGAGACTTACTTGAGATGTTTTGTCTCTGAGAACCAGAAGGAGTGGTCCTCGTTTTTGTCTCTGGCTGAGTTTGCCATAAATAATCGCAGACAGGACTCCACTGGTAAGTCACCATTTTTTGGTGCATATGGCTTTCACCCACAGTTTGGCACATTTTCTGGTTCTGATACTTCTGGTATTCCTGAGGAAGAACGTTTTTCGTCATCATTGTCTTCCATATGGCGAAAAATTCAAAATAACTTGATAAATATGGGTAACAAGTACAAACGTGTGGCTGACAGGAGACGCATGAATGGTCCGGACCTAAATGTGGGTGATTCTGGTGGCTGTCTACTAGGAACATTAAGTTGAAAGTTCCTTCTTGGAAGTTGGGTCCAAGATTTATTGGCCCATATAAGATCACGGCCATTATTAATCCTGTAGCATTTCGTCTTGAACTTCCTCAGGCCCTGAAAATCCATAATGTGTTTCACAGATCTTTGTTGAAGATATGTTGAACCTCAGGAGCCATCTCCCTTGCCACCCGCGCCTGTCTTGGTGGATGGTAATTTGGAATTCCAAATTGTCAAGATCATTGATTCTCGAGTTCTCCGTGGGACTCTTCAATATCTGGTTCATTGGAAGGGTTATGGTCCTGAGGAGAGGTCATGGGTACCGGCATATGACGTAAATGCCAGTCGTTTGGTGAAAGCCATTTCAAAGGTTTCATCCTGATAAAGTTGGTCCTGGGTGCCTGGCGGTCACCCGTAAAAGGGGGGGTAATGTCACGAGTGGGCTTGAGTCTGGTATCAGACGTTCTGCATGGCTTTCTAAGGTGACATGATTTGACATGCTTTTCCCTTGGTTGCTGTTTACCACACCCCTTCCCTCAGCTGTTGCCATTGTGGTAATTAGCTTTCTCCTATTTACCCCTTCCTCTCCCAGTATCCCTTGCAGTTTATATTTTCTGCCTACCTAGTTGAGTGTGGTGTGGATCTCGGCTGATATCCGGTTGCTGAGATATCTGCTTAAGATAAGTGTCTTCTTTCCCTTTTGTTGTTTTCCTTTTGGAGTCTCCTGTTCTTCCTTACTCTTGGAGGAACAGGTTTACTCTCTTGTGTCACTAGACTGCAGGGTTTTCTAGGGTGCATTTATTATTAGGTTCCTGTGTATGAACTTTCCTACAACCCAGGCTTGTTCATACTGGTAGTCAGCCAGGGCCTAGTCTCAGGGTTCCCTGCAGGAGGTGACCTGTTCCCTGGTTTTGTCTGTTCCCTTCCCTCGTACGCTCGGTGTGACTTTTCCCTCCACACCAGAGCGTGACAGCAGCACTGTGGAGAGCTTTGTGGGTGAGGACGAGCAGTTTAAATTGGATTCTATACTGTATGAGCAACCAGTGCAGAATACCAAGGGCAGGCTCATGTCAGGGAAAGGGCATCTTCATCCTGCTCTCGCCTGGCCCCTATTTCTGTCCAGTGCCACAACGGATCATCTGCAAAGGAAAAGTAGTTTAGTAGTTTAGTAGTTTGACTCTAGACAAACCCTACATGCAACTGTGCTTAGTTTAATAGGCTAAAAGAAGCTGACAGGCTCCCTTTAATGTAAACCATGAAAATGCAGAGTAATCTGCAGGGAGCATTTTATAGAGCAGGAGGAGCTGAGTAGATTGTGATATAGTTTTATGGGAAAAGATTCAGTAAAATGTAACTTTTCGATTAAGGCTACTTTCACACTAGCGTTAGCACGGATCCGGCACCTAAAGGGTGCCGACGGATCCGTGCTAACGCTATACATGTGTGGAGCCGGAGCAGCGCTCCGGCCCCACACATGACATACATTAAAACAACACACAGACTACATACAAACAAACATACAGACATACATACAAACATACAGACATACATACATACTCACATACTCCCGGGACGCCGGCAGAACGTCTTCACGCGCCTCCTGCGCGCAGTGATGACGATTCCCCACAGCGCCCTCTGCTGGGCGCAGTGGGGAAACGTCATCGCAGCGTGCAGGAGGCGCGTGAAGACCTGCTGCCGGCGTCCCGGGAGTATGTGAGTATGTATGTCTGTATGTTTGTATGTATGTCTGTATGTTTGTTTGTATGTAGTCTGTGTGTATGTATGCCGGATCCGGAATGACCCCCCATTGGAAATCAATGGAGGACAGATCCGGATTACTGGTGTGTCCACACCAAACGGATCCGTCCCCATTGACTTCCATTGGGGGTCATTCCGGATCCGTCCTGGTGCGGATGCCTGGACCGGAGAGCAAACCGCAGCATGCTGCGGTTTGTTCTCCGGTCTGAAGACGGAACGGAATGCTTTCAGGAGCATTCCGTTGTCTTCAGTTCAGTTTTGTCCCCATTGACAATGAATGGGGACAAAACTGAAGCGTTTTTTTCCGGTATTGAGCCCCTTTGACGGAACTCAATACCGGAATTTAAAAACGCTAGTGTGAAAGTAGCCTTATATGGGTGCTCATTCTGGAGACGGTCCTATCAGTGTCTGACAGCCTTCCCTCTATGACTGTGTATACAGAGATAGCTGTCACTCACTGATAGGACCGACTCCTAGACTTCAAAGGCCAGAATGAGCAGGAATATAAATTAATTATATTAGTGTGGGATTTATTCTAGTTTGCTGGTTATTGGATGCAGTGTAAATAGATTTAATTGCTATACCTTTCTATAGACCTCAGCACATACAGCTGGACATATGTGTTAGTGAGGAAAATCATTGTTCTCTATCCTCATACTGAATACACTCCTAAAATCCAGTACACTAGAGAAGTGAATATACTTGTGTTGAAGAATAACATTTCATTTTTCCCCACAAAGAGAATTTTCATGAAAACAGCCCTGATTGCCTGGAATCCAGGGGCATCCATTATCAATTTTGTCTTGGAGGTGGTTTCACGCTTGGAGACCGGCTCCTAGACTTCAAAGGCCAGAATGAGCAGGAATATAAATTAATTATATACAGATTATACTGAATCTTTTCTCACAAGACTATAAATCAATCTGCTCAGCTCCTCATGCTCTATAACATGCTCCCTGCAGATTACACTGCATTTTCATAGTGACAGGTTCCCTTTGAGGAAAGCCACTTGTTACTAAAGCATCTACTTAGTGTGGGATTTATTTTAGTTTGCTGGTTATTGGATGCATTCTTCATAACATCCTGTAGATGGTGCTATACCACTGTAAATAGATTTAATTGCTATACCTTTCTATAGACCTCAGCACATACAGCTGGACATGTGTTAGTGAGGAAATTCATTGTTCTCTATCCTCATACTGAGTACACTCCTAAAATCCAGTACACTAGAGAAGTGAATATATTTGTGTTGAAGAATAACATTTATTTCATTTTTCCCCACAAAGAGAATTTTCATGAAAACAGCCCTGATTGCCTGGAATCCAGGGGCACCCATTATCAATTTTGTCTTGGAGGTGGTTTCACGCTATGGCTTCTGTTGAAAAATGTTACTTTTTTATGGCTCTTTTTGGAGTAAAAAACTCTGCAGTTAGATGTTATATTCTGGCCAACAGGAAATTATAATGCACCCTACTCTGGCATAAATTGCCACAATTTGGCCCATCTAGGTTTATAGAAATTCTTCAACAAAGGGGTGTGGTTTCACAGGAAAAGGGGCAAGTGGCACAATTTTGGCATAAAGTTCTGTCTCAAATTAAACCGAGTGAACCCAAGTTGGTATAAAGTTAGACATTTCATTTCTAATAGACTTCTCTATAGGTAGAAAGGCATCTGAAAACAACTTTAAAAAAAGCTTGTAAAAACTGACAGAATTTCATGGTGTGTTTTTTTTTTTTTTTTTTTTTTAAGACAAAAAAATTGCAAAAAAAAAAGATGTAGTGTTTCAGCAGCCACAGTGTCACCTTATCAGGAATGACATTGACAAGGGGGTGGGACAGATCTTTTTTTCTTTTCTTGAGTACTTTTGCTCCCCTGGTGTTTTGTTTTTTTAATTGCAGCCCTTTCTTTGTTTAAAATTCTCTTGTCGATTGTACAGTGATGAAGCTTTACCTATATAAAGCAGAAAACCCAATTTTATTGAATTCTTACTCGACTGATTTCTCTTTCACTATGCATCTGTCTGCAGAGGATATTTTTCTTCATGGGTTTACTACACGATGTGGTGGCATTTCTTCAATACCGAACCTCAGTGCCTTAAATCTGTTCAGCAGTTCAAAAAGAAGAGATCCAAAGGGGGTTGTTGCAGAAAACTTCCGCCGTCTTGGAAAGGCTGCAGGATTTGATCCTCAGACATATAAGCCTGTGAAGGTAATTTTACTTTCAGGTCTAGCACTGTACTGTTTTTCAGTATATACCGGATAAATGGTTCATTTCGCATTAGGTATATTCTCCTCATTTTGTACTTCCTGACAGGCCTAGTGTACAAATAAAACACCCTAATCCGTTGTGTTTTTCACCCCAAGTCCTCTTAGGGTAAATGCACACGATCAGGATTTATCTGCGGACAATCTGCACTGAAATCCGCAGGTGTTCTCAGTGAAATTCGTGCGGTAAATCCGCACCAATTGGTGCGGATTTGCGTGCGGATTTGCATGCAGATTTGCGTGCGGATTTTTTTTTCAAGTGAATGGAGAAAATCCTCATGAAATCCGGACAGAAAAAATAAAATAAATTGACATGCTGCGGATTGTAAAATCCGCACTAAAAAAATCCTCATCGTGTGCATTGAGAATTTCAAATTGTCATAGAATATAATGTACATGACCTACGGACCGGATTTTCCGCACGCAAATCCGCACGTAAAATCCGCACGTAATCCTGATCGTGTGCATTCACCCTAAGGGTAAATGCACACGATCAGGATTACGTGCGGATTTTACGTGCGGATTTGCGTGCGGAAAATCCGGTCCGTAGGTCATGTACATTATATTCTATGACAATTTGAAATTCTCAATGCACACGATGCGGATTTTTTTAGTGCGGATTTTGACCTGCGGTGCGGATTTTACAATCCGCAGCATGTCAATTTATTTTATTTTTCCTGTCCGGATTTCATGAGGATTTTCTCCATTCACTTGAAAAAAAATCCGCATGCAAATCCGCACGCAAATCCGCACCAATTGGTGCGGATTTACCGCACGAATTTCACTGAGAACACCTGCGGATTTCAGTGCGGATTGTCCGCAGATAAATCCTGATCGTGTGCATTTACCCTTAGACTGTAAGCTGTAGAGGACCCTCACTCTTTATATTTATTTATTATTTATTATTTTTAATGCTAAGCCACGGCTGTGATGTAGAACTTAAGCTGCTGACCTTTGACGCCTGTGATTGGCTGCAGTAGTGATAGGCTCAAGCTGCCTCCTGGTCCTGGGAATTAGAAGTGGCCAGGAATGAAGCCACAGCAGAACTGCAATCAAGTGAAGGCATTATTTATGTTTAGAGACACAGGTTGGGACCCCATGGGATGTCAGCACAAAGGCCAAGACAACCCCTTTAACATACCTCCCAACTTTTGAAAATTGCAAAGAGGGACAATGTGTGCGGTGCACATCACGGCAGTTTTTTTCATACTAGGCCACACTTCTAAGTCAACCCAAAGCATAATTACTGGAGTGCCTGCGGCACTTTTTTTACTTGTGTTTCAATGTCCACATAAATATTAACACATAAATCATCAGATTATAGATATTGTAAGGTACAAATTGCACCAAATAATGAAGTTCTGGTCTAATATACAGGTAGAAACCATACAAACACTTTAGTAAGGAGTAATTTAGTAAATTTATTAATGCACATTTATGCAGGTCAAAAAGAGGGACATTTAAGGATCAAAGAGGGACAGATGGACTTGGATCAAAAAGAGGGACTGTCCCTCCAAAAGAGAGACACTTGGGAGGTCTGCTTTAATTCAGTGCTGGTAAACCTGCTTTCAGACTGTGCACCAGTTAGAGCCACAAAATGATCATATTGCAAGTTATATGATTGAAAAGATGGGAGCCTGCTTGGCTTCTATGTAACTATTTTTAAAGGGTTTTTCAGAAATAGCAATATTAATAGGTGGGAGTCTGACTACCTCCACAGCTTCTTCATTATTTTCCTTGGTCCATACCATGTACACATAGTGGCTGTTCTAGGAACCACAGCTTCGTCCCATTCACTGGAATAGGGCAAAGCGGCAGTACCCAGACCAGCCGCTGCATTCTTGGTTGTGGTACAACGTAAAAATGAACAGGCCTCGGTGCTTGTCCGAACGTGGCAGTTTCTTCAAACAGCCGAGTCCGACCGCCATAGGCTGATATATCCTAAGGACAGGTTATCGATATTATCTAAAAGAAGATGTTTGGCCTGTGTAAGGCCCTAATGTAGTGATGAAAATCTCTGTACAGCTCTGCAGGACATGTTGAGTCTAAATGTGCGACAGGAAATTATTTCTTGTTAACTAAAAAAAACACCTGCTCATAACATCCTGGTTCCAGTGCCAATGCTACTGCCGCAGCCACTAGAAAGCATAGGTGTCATTTATCAAACTGGTGTAAAGTAGAACTGGCTTAGTTGCCCATAGCAACCAATCAGATCCCACCTTTCATTTTTGACAGCTCCTTCGGAAAATGAAAGGTGGAATCTGATTGGTTGCTATGGGCAACTAAGCCAGTTCTACTTTACACCAGTTTGATAAATGACCCCACATGTCTCTCTCCCAGTTCAGTGTGGACTGGCAGTGATGGGGATGGGAGCCATGGTGCTGGAGTATGACCAGATGACTCTCTTTTTTTATTTTCACAGCATACCCATCCTCCTGTAAATGTTTTCTAGGTCTCTGACAACAACCCCCTCTAATCATTACATGTGTAGTCAATTTTACACTCCTCCTTGCAGGTTGACCATGCTGAGAAGGTTTGGATCATGGGAAGGCCGGAACCGCCCTGCTATGATGGCATAGTAACCAATCAGAAATCTGTGACTATAGCTGCCCCTGGTGCAGACTGTATACCAATCCTGTTCTGTGATCCAGTTAAAAAGGCATGCGGAGTAGCCCATTCTGGTAAACCCTTTTACAGCTACTAAGATGACATTTTCTAATACTGTATTAGCACTAATCTCAAAGACATTGCTTTTTCTGGACCCTGCTATTTTATAATGACAATACTGTATTGACCGATGACATTTCAAAACCTACTAAACCTACTAAAATTTACAATAACTCTTTATCCACAATGTACTCTAAAATATTCTCATTTCTATCTGCAGTAATTGTAGTCATGCAGTAGATGGCGCTGTAGATACATACATCCAATTGTGGCACTGTCCCCCGATGCTGGCAGCTAACACTAGGATCACACTCAATACTATTTGGCCATTCAGTTGCCTGTTATTGGTAATGATATGCCACATGTACAGTACAGAATGCCTTAACCCCTCCTGAAGTCTTTACACTCATTAATACAATCTTGCAAGATGAAAATTCATGATGGATCCACTGTTGATCTGTAACCTGGAAAATTGGTATAAAAAGTTCATAAAAAGACAAAATCTCATGATAAAATATTATTTGTAAAATTTCAAATGAGAAATCCATTTGCAATATCAAGTGCAGAGGTTGTAATGAAACCTGGGCTCATATACCTTGGCATTCACTGGTATAATAATAAGTGACTGGTGCATTAGCCCAATAAGATAACACCACACAATGATATAATCTCATTAGAAGGTTCGGTCATGCTGTAGAAATACTTTTTAGGGCACATTCAGATAGCCCTATGTTGATTTCCACATCTGATCCGGAATTTTGTGGATTAAATAAATAAAAACGGATCCGCATTTTTGCGGATATCAAAAAACATACGGCCATCTGAATGAGCCCTTAGGCCCCATTCACATGACCGTATGTATTCCGTGTCCGTATAAAAACGGAACGAAAGACATACGGAATGTCTTAAGTAGTATTCTGCATTTTTGCGGACCCATTGACTTTTACGGGGGAGAACTTCTGTAATATACGGATGCGGAATGCACACGGTGTGCATTCCGCATTTTTTTTTCTCCTATGGAAAAATGAATGGGTCCGTATGGTTCCGCATCTTATCCGCAAAAATGCGGATAAGATGCGGAAATGTACATACGGTCGTGTGAATGGGGCCTTATTCTGTACTTTACATACTCAGGATGTAGTTAGGATACTGCAGTGCAGGAAACATTTATAGGATGGTGTCGTGCACAGCTTCTTTTTTTCGCAAGAGCCAGAAATAGGTTGGCAGGGAAAGAGAACTATATTGCAAGGATCTATACGTCTCCTTCCTGCTGGATCCACTTTTGACTTTGTTTAAAAAAAAACTGTCTAAAAAAAACTGTAGCTTTTATAAATTTATTTAAAGCAGTGTGAACCCATCCATATAATACATCTATCAAGCAGGGAGATTTTTACTGCCGAAACGTTACCACCTGATTAAATAAAAAAGGCCCCTGCGATGCTGTGATCTAGCTCTCTACAGTGGATTTTCAGGTTGGCAATCTGTTGATCACGTGCACAGTGGGCGAAGGTTCTGTTTATTTATTCACTTTATTGTACTATATAGTGTATATGGTGTGTGTGTGTGTGTTGGGGGGGGGGGATTGGTGATAGAAGGTACTGCAAAAGGCACAACTTATTCCGCCTAAAATATTTTGGATGAATACATTTTATTTATAAAGCATGTTATACTCTTGTCAGCATACTGCACATGTGTTAAAGGGGTTATCTGGGAGTTAAATATTGATGACGTATCCTCAGGAATGGTCATCAATATCGGATCAATGGGGATCTAACACCCAGTACCCCCACCAACCAGCTTTCTGAGAGTTCTTTTGTTATATCGCCTATGAGCAGTTCATTCCCATTCAAGTGAATGGGCCTGGGCTGCAATATCCAGAACAGCCACTATACAATGTATGGCACCGTGCTTGACATGCTGTGATAAGGCCCTCTCAAACAGCTGATGGGTGGGGGTGTCCCAGGTCATCAATATTGTACTCCCAGAAAACTTCCTTAATGGTAGGAAGATCCGTTTTTGCTTTCTAGCCCTCTGTTACTTGTTTGTTGAGCATTGCTAGTGAACACCATCAACAGTGTAGTACAGGGCATAATGTTCCTTGTGTTACTAAAACCTCTGTATATTTTTATTAGGCTGGAAAGGCACCCTGCTAGGAGTCTCAATGGCCACCGTAAACGCCATGATATCAGAGTACGGGAGTGATGTGAAGGACATACTAGTAGTCCTGGGCCCATCAGTGGGACCCTGCTGCTTTACATTAATACAGGAGAGAGCCAAAGCCTTTTATGACATCGACCCACAGTGTGTCCGTCAATATGAGTCTTCTAAACCATATGTTGATATCAGAAGAGCTACACGGTAAGCCAGCCCTTGTTCTTTGTAACCATATGAACACAACGCAGCCCAGTGCATGGAGCCATAAGTACGGAGATATTTTTCTCTAGAGACAACGCTTCAGGGGAAAATTCCTCTGCACAAATCAGATTTAATGGACTTGGACAATGTCATTTTTTTCTGTTCAAATTTCTGTAAACCTCCACATGAGATCAGAGGCATATGGAAGTACAAAAGAGACCCTACTCACCTCTATGGGAGCCCCATTTTGTACAAAACCATGCCATAATACAGCCGTGATCATGAACCCCTAGGCTATATTCACACAAAAGTGAAAAATATGTGTGACAGTGTATCCGTTTTTAACGGCCATTTTGAATCAGTGTGTGCACCCATTTTCCTTCCGTCTATTTGTTTTAATGTGCATGGCCATTAAAAACAGATGAATTTTATTTTTTTATTTTTAACATTTCAACCCCTGCAGTGCCCTCACAGTATACCTAATCCCCCCGGTAGTGCTCCCTGGAGATCAAATGGCCCCTATAGTGCCCCCCAGTATGATTAATGCCCCCCATTAGTGCCTCTGAGTATGATAACTGACCCTCTTTATGCTCCCCAATAGGAATAATGCTGTCAGGATATAATGTAGCACGCCTACTTGCATGGTCACCCTTGATCCCACAACTGGTTGATGGTCCCTATACTACGTATGTGAGGGAACACAAACAGGGAATAAACAAACAGACACAATAAGAGTAGTCATACGGTACCAGGGTCAAAAGACAGATGGTCAACAGAATGCCAGACGCAAACGGAAGAGCCAGACATGCTAGAAGTCAAAAACCAGGAGCACAATACAAGACCAAATTGCCAGAAGCCAGAAAATCTAGTCACAAAACCAGATCCAGAAGTCATAGCCAAAGTAACGCAATACGACCAAGGAACACCAGGGGGAGCCAGAGGAACAGAAGTTCACCACCACCTGCACCCGCAGGAGCCAGACTTATAGTCTATATACTGTACTTATAGTACATTATATAGAGAGCTGGGAATGATCTCCAGCTGGCTGCCCTACACTTTGGGCGGAGCTGTGAGCTGAATGAGCAGACGCTCCTTCCTTGGCCCCAGGCTGAGAGGGCTGCATCACAGTGATGTTTCCCCTGACAAATGCCCCCTCTTAGTGCTCCCTAGTAGGAATAATGCCCCCCACTATTTGTGAGGGCAAAAAAAATTCTCACCTCATCGACTTGAATGCACGGGTATACTTGCTCTTCATTGAAGACAGCATTGAAGACAGCAGAACCTGATGCTCCCCCACGCTGGGGGCATCATCCTGTGAGGAGCTAGTGTCCCCACATGTGCAAGTGGATAAGTTGAGTATTCTTTCTAATTTTATATTTTACCCCTAAAAGGCCAGTGTGTAGCCATTTTTATTGGTCATTAGATGGTTGCACTCCTGTCTAAACTGCCGTCTAAACACTCCTATTGATTTCAATGGGGTCAATCTAGATGGCCATGTGACTAGCCCCATAGACTTTAATTGGTTCTAAAAACGGCCGTGTAACAGCCGTTGCAAAAACAGCCATCACACGGCCGTTTTTCACTGTTTTGTGAATGCACCCGTTAGAGATGAGCGAATCATTCAAAATTTTATTCGCCGAACATTCGTCAAACTTTTAATAAGATTTGTATATTCTATGAATCTATTCTACGAATCTGCGTACAAATCATACATTATTATGTGGCGTTTTGCGAACATTCACGCACTAATAACGAACGTTCAGTTTTAAAAGGTACGCAACCTCTTTGAACACGTACGCATGAGCGTACAAATTGCGTATGAAAATTACGGTTTTTGCTGGAGAGGAGTGGTGGAGCAGGAGGAACGCTCTGCTGGCTACATATGGATACTGTATCAGCAGATGACAGCAGATCATCCGGCTGACACTGAGATGAGCGTGCCATCCACTCCACTACCTCATCCACTTTCTCCTCCACTACAATTTTGCGCCTTGGTGGGTTAGCCCGGTGGAACACTGGCCAAGTATTGCGAATACTACAAGTAGAAGCTCCGGCTACATGTTCTTTGGCACTGCTGCCCTGTGTCACCTTTTCCTGTTTTTTTAGAGCTTGAGGTCTGGCTGGAACTGGACCCCTTTTGCTTATCCATTCCAGACATTTTTCACTTGACTCTGTGGCCCTGCAGCTGGTCTTTGCCTCTCTCTCTGTCTCTCTCCCTGCCTGCCTGATTAATTACTAGCCCTGCACTTGCCCTGCAGTATCCCTGATATGTGTAATATGGATTCCCTGAACAATTACACCCCAATTTCAACAACACAGGTCTCAGTCTTTAGGAACTTTACACACAGTGCTTCTGCTCATCTCAGCATTCGCAGCAGAAGTGATGCATCACTGACTTACCAAGCCTGAGCCAATCAGAGCAAGCCCTGCCCAATAGGTCAGATGACCGCTTTCTTCCTGGGCTTTTGCGCACGAATAACGAACTAACAGTAAAAGTTCACTAGGTAATTGAATTTGTACGCAACAGCGTATAGAGTAACTTATACGTAGCATTAGCATACAATTTATCAGACCAGTACGTAGCGAATGCGTAGAAAGCCTTAGGAACATTTTCAAATCTTAACGGAGCGAATCTCCAAATATTCGGATTCGCTTCGCGGCTAAAAATTTCCAAGATTCGATACGAATCAACGAATAGATTCGATGATCTCTAGCACCCGTAAAGGGAATCTGTCGCCTTAGTTTTGGACCATTCTCTACAGTAATACATGAGTACAGATATGAAGTCCAGATCACTATTTTTTAATGTGCTACTGACCCCTCCCCCCCCCCCCTTTCCCCCACTGTCAGGGCTCAGAGCTGTTTTGAAATAAATTGTCAGGGCACATGTGAGTCCTCTCCAGGCCAGTAGGACAATAAAAACCAGTGATCTGGACTCCTTATCTGCAGTACAACGAATGTAATAGTCCACAATTTGGGTGACAGGTTCCCTTTAAGGATATAGCGGTCTGCTGCAGACTTTCTGCAAAATGGGCTGGTTTTAACAGTGCCATGTGTGCCGGAATCGCAGCAGGTCTTCCTCTGCATTGTAAAAACTGAAAATGGCTGGTGAAACCCACAGCAAAAATTAACATGCAGCAGATTAACAACCCACGGCATACGTCAGTTTACTCTGCGACTTTTCTCTTTAGCGTGTGGGTAAGATCAACTTGCAGGTTAACAGGCTGAACTGGATGGACGTATTTCTTTTTTCAGACTTAGAAACTATGGGGCACATTTATTAAGACTGGCATTTTAGATGCTGGTTTTAATATGCCCTATACCTGGCGGTGGATCACTGAAGTTATGTAGAGGTGCTAGTGGACTTGTATGACCAATAATATCTTTACCATTTTTTGCAAAAATGCTTCTCATGTCCATCTAACATTGACAAGTTGGTGATCATCTCATGACAGATACCTTCAAAGTGTCAGAATAATGGCTGTAAATGGGTCATGTACGTAAGAGGAGGATTCAAAGCGCTATATTGTTAGGTCAGGTCAATAATTCATGACCAAAGTTCTCCAGAGGAAAATGTTTTATTTAGCTAGAACACTCAGTACTGTGCTAAAAAATATATTCATGTTCATGTGTCTTACAGCACTGTGTACTTTATCCTTGAAGTTAGTAGTGAAAATGTTTAAAGTGGGGTATTTAGGTTTGATCTAGTTCAGTTAAGGGCTCATGCACACGAATGTATTTTCTTCACGTGTCCATTCCATTTTATTTTGTGGACCGTATGCGGAATCATTCATTTCAATGGGTTCAGAAAAAAAACGTAAGTTACTTTGTGTGCATTCTGTTTCCGCATGTCCGAATGTCTGTTCCACAAAACAATAGAACATGTCCTATTATTGTCTGCATTACAGACAAGGATAGGACTGTTCTATTAGGGGCCCGCTGTTCCATTCTGCAAAATACGGAATGCACACGGAAGTCATCTGTATTTTTTGAGGATCCGTTTTTGCAGACCACAAAATACATACAGTTGTGTGCATGAGCCCTAACCCAGGAATGTCCAATCTGCATCCCTCCAGCTGTTGCAAAACTACAACTCCCATACAAATCCCAGCATGTCCAGGGATGCAGGGATTTGTAGTTTTGCAACAGCTGGAATGCCACAGACTGCGCATCTGAGTTAAGCCAACAATTAGATGAGTGCAACACAGGCGAAATATGTCCATAAACAATGAAGGTGACACAACGCACTTCATTGTGAAAGTCGGCGGAGGTACCACGAGTTGGACTGCCACCAATTAAATTTGGATAGTCTGTCTCTGTCTTACAGCCGACGTGGACAGAGCGTAGTAATGCCTAAGAAATATTGACATCAATAAAATGCTATTCTCTAACCCAGTAGGGACGGTTGGTTATACGCAATGCATCCATACAAATGGTAACAGCCTCCCTTTAAGTCAATGATGGCTGAAACAAAAGACAAGATTTACTAATCGTAAAGATGGCGTAAGCTTAAACTGGCTGTCTAGACCTGCACCAGAGTTATCACAGGGTCTCAAGCTGGATGATAAATCTTGTGCAGGCACAGACACACTGACTCTATATCAACTATTGTTGGCTTAGTTTGTCATAGAATTTTATGCCACAATTGTGGTGAAATATCGCTGCAAAATGTTGCATCTTGGGCCACACCCCTTTCAAACAAAGTCACTCCCCTTTCCTCATTAGGCCACCGCCTCCTTGTTGGGCTAGGTGCAGTAAATGTATCTTAACCAAGATGTCCCAAACTGTGCCACATTTTGGCACAAATTACACCAAAATCTAGGTGCAGTGACATTAGTAAATGCAACCCAATGTGTGACCTCATATTTGGACAAGACACAGTGGCCCACAGGTACTAATGTGAGAATATGGTGTTAACTGATTGTTAACTGATGTGATGCAATTTGGTGCATCAAGGTTTAGGTTTAGTAAAGTTGTGCCTAGCATGATAGGTCTGACATGGCTCACTGGAAAAGAGCGTGGCTTTGTGAGAAAGCGGTACAGTCTAATGCCTTATGCACACGTCAGTGATTTTGAGTCAGAATTGCATATTGTGCATTATGCAATGCATAACTTTCCAACGATTTCCAACACATCTGCTAGAGATGGTGGCCCACATGAATAAACCTGAAAAGCAATGAAAAGCATAGGGGTGTTGTACTTGAACTCCTCAGCATAGTACTTAAAAGTAAAACTCATATACAATGAATGAGCCAGGCTATCTGATTTGTTTCATCTCTCTTTTTTGAAGGATCCTCCTGGAACGTGGTGGTATTTTGCCACAGAATATTCAAGATGGTACCATAGAAGACAAGAGTGAAAATATCACACTCTGCACCTCCTGCCACCCTGACAAATTTTTTTCTCATGCCCGGGATGGAGATAACTTTGGCACGCAAATCTGTTTCATTTCTATTAACTAATGAGTCTCATAAAGAACATAATGACTGTCTTAAAGATTTAGAAAGAATATAGACATGCTACACGATACATTAATTATCAAGTCGTGTACATACTTATATTGTGCTGCTGTTTTACATTATCTGTATTAAAACCAACCAGTTACAGAATGTCTACTTGAAGTCCACACTTTCTTCTAGTCAAATCACCTCCTCAAGTTAAGTGAGTGATAAATTTGGCGCATCTTAAGTTAACACTTTCTTATTAAAAGAGAATCTGTCATCATGAAATGCAGTGCAATGAAGCAGATTGATATATAGTTTTGTGGGAAAAGATTCAGTAAAACTTGTAATTTTATACATTTATATCTCTGCGATTTCTGATCTCAGTTGTACATGGGGCAAGTGTTAGGAGTAACTGATGGCATTCTCTGTTTGTGTCAGTTGTACATGGAGGCGGACTTATGTATGGAAATAGCAAAGATATAAATGTAAAAATGACACGTTTTATGGAATCTTTTCCCACAAAACCATCTTTCGATTTGCTCAGCTCTTCCTGCTCTATAACATGCTGCCGAGTGTATTTTCTGGTGACAGGTTCTCTTTAAGGCCTCTCACACGTCCGTGTTTCACGGCCCTATACGGGCCGTGAAAGCCCGGCCTGTGCTCCCCCAGGCTTCCTGAGGCAGCCGCCGTACAGTGAAACACTGTATACGAGCGTGTGTGAGAGGCCTAAGACTGTTGTAAGAAATGCCAGTCTTAATAACCCCCTGATGTCTTCTGTAATTGTTAAAATGTGCTAGTATTGTGTCATGTATACCACTACAAAACCTGATGGTGTTATAGAACATTACATAAGTAAAAAAAAAAAACTAACAAAAAAATCCCAAAACAATTATAAAGAAAATATTATTATAAAAATGATAAGATTTCTTTATGGTTCTTTGTGCACCTGCTTCTTATATCTTGGTTAGGCACAATCTTCTTGGCTTAGCAATAGTATTATCAGTTTAAAAGCAGTCAAGAAAAAAATAATTGTGAAATAATAGTGCTCACAGGAACCAGTTTATTACGGCAGTGTGCAGTGTATGTCCTTCCTCAAAATTTCCATTTTGATCCTGAGCAGAAACCTGTGTATACTTTAATTTCTAGATTCCCTCTATTTAAATGGTAATAAATTAGAATTAAAGGTGTTTTCTTGGAGTAAAATATGAATGACCCAAGCTCAGAATTGGTTATTAATATATGATCGGTGGTGGTACGACTCCCGGTACCCACGCCCATAAGCTGTTTGAAGAGGCTGTGCAGCTCTGGTAAGTGATTTGGTCTCTTCACAGTATACCAAGCGCAGGCCTGTTCATTGTATAGTCGTTGTGCTTGATATTGCAGCCCAGGAACATTCACTTAAAGAGACTGAACTGCGTATACCGTAGATGAATGTGACCCCACAGGCCTAGTAAGATGCCGCTGCGGTCACTGGAGCACAGCAGCTTCTTCAAACAGCTGATGGGGGGGATGCCGGGAGTCAGACCCTTACCAATCAGAGGGGGTCTGAATCCTGGCACGCCCCAGATAGAACATCAGTATTCTAGTTCAGAGACTATATTAAATGACATAACAATATATCACCTATGCAACAGATACAACATGCCATATACAGCAGGCAGCCCACAGGGGAGAGGGCTGTGAGGAGGATGGTAGACAGTAGTTATGGTACTGATAGGAATGGAGTTTACCGTGGCGGTCCTCACTCTGGTGATCCTTTGGGCTGTGCAGCAGTGAATTGAGGTTGCATCCTTTCTTCTCTAGACCTTTTGGGAACTTCTGCCTGGTGGTAGTAGGCGTGCCCTTAATGTTGAATGGTCAGCAGGTTTGGGTAATGGCAGTATTGCAAATTCACCGAAAATAAACCATAAACTGGTAAACGTCCAAGATGTAAATTAGCTCACAGGTATATATATATGGGCGCTAAAACAAAAAAACAAAACTATTTATTTCTGATATTGTAATTAAAACATGGGGTGTGAGGTTGCACCCTATAATACATATACAATAGGACTCTCTGCGTTCCTCCAACAAATAAAATGAACACAGGTCCAATGTATATAATCCAATCCCTTAATGTGTGGGCTGCATAAATGTCCAAACATCCAGTATTAAATCCGTCACACCGTGACATGGATACAAATCTGGACTGGTAATGATACAACCCTAAGATTCAGGGATGGTATACAGGATTATGGGAAAAGTGTGAAACCCAATAGAATCATGCACTGCATGTCAATGCTATATGTGGGCTACACATTCGTCCTCTATGACGATTCCTACATCCAAGTAAGCTAGATAACGTGCCTATATTATAAGTAGTCTCAGAATGTCTGTTGGACATATATATTCTAGTTCAGCAATAGGGCTCAACGCGTTTCTGGATAAATCATATCCTCATCAGGAGCCTGCTTAAGTACATAGATGGCACCAACAAGACAAACAAACACAGACAGTGAGAACACGCGCCAGCCACCACTGTATGTGGCGGCGTCTCCGGCAGTATTGCAATGATGTTGGAAGGCTATAATCAGGCCAGTATATAATATAAAATGTATAAATATATGATATATAGAGCAGTGTACTGATGTGAGAAGTACAAGGTATAAGGGTCAGTTCATGCTGATTTTTTTTGGCGCTAATTTTGGAGTGTTTCTGTCTCAAAATCAGCTCCAAAAATGCCTCAAAACAGCATGCCATTCATTTCAATGGGAAGCAACATTTTTTACACTTCATTTTTAAGTTTAAAAAGGAAGCAGCATGTCCGATCTTGGGGCAGAATCAGCGCTGATTTTCCCATTCAAATGAATGAAAAGCAGGAAAAAAACGCACCATTTGAGATGTGCACATATGCATGTTTTTTCCCTTGTGGGAAAAGTACTATAGAATTTAATAAAGTAAAAAATCTGCTGAAAAACGCTTTAAAAAAACATGCGGAATTTTGAGGTGTAAAAATCTGTTTAGATTTAGTGCTGATTTTTTACATTTTGAAAATCAGCCGTGTGAACTGACCCTAACAAATGCATGTGGTCAGTTGAATATTATGGTTATTGTGTGAGGTACATGAGGTAATAGGGGTTGTAACTGTCTGCACTACTTTATATGACTGAGATATGAGTAAAAATAGGAAAAGGAAGGCAAATGAAGAGAAAAGGAGAAGAACATCCTCTTATCACTACATTCTAAAATCCTCACCCTCCCTCTTGCTTCTATCAGACTGTAGAATATCATGGTGGGTTCTTTGGCCCCTCTTACCTGCTGTTCCCCGGCTGCCACTGTCACTGACCCCAATGCCAATAGTGCGACTATGGGGGCCACTACTACTACCACTACCAACACCGCTATTCTCGGGGTATGCAGCCTCCTCCTCAGGGCTGTACAAGCGCTGACGGCTTTAACACAAGTCATTAACAGAGACTCTCTTGACTATCTGCTGTAGAGCGTGGTGGGGTTCTTGCCAATTCTTAGGAAAAAGGAAGGTGCCCACCTAGGAAGGGGCAGTGAAGACTGGAAGGACTCCACTGAAAGCCTTCTTTGGGGCTGCAAGGAGGCGAAGCAGGAGGAATGCTCTGACTCTGGCTCCACGGCACAGTGTTGGACTCTGAAGTCACCTCCACGTTATCTTGCTGCGACTGAGAGGAGGTGTGAGCCATCTAATTCACAATCTCATCCTTTCTCCTCAACTTTAATGTTGCGCCTTTCCAAAGTCAGCAGGGACAACTGGGACCTACTACCACTACTTCTGGCCGGATAGATGGTGCTTCTACCACCCACATTCTGGCTCTGGGCCTTTCGTTTGGAAGCCTTCTTTGATTGGAAACATGTTTATGAACACAAAAATAAAGGGAAACTGACTTAGGTACTTTTGTGTGCTGGCCTGTGTATTGGTGTTGATCACCTATATGCTGGTTTAATTAAATTGAACAAGTCCCAAAAAACATTTAAATTCAAACTGTGTGGAAATATAATACATGGAAATGGACAATTGAGGCCTGATGCTCAATTTCTCGTTATCACTCACAGGTAGATTGCTGCCTTACTTTGTGTCTTATAGTAATAACATATATATGCTGGTTTAATTACATCTAACAGTCCCCAAAATGTAAATTCCATCCGTGTGGATATTGAATGTACGTGAACAGAAGATTGAGGCATCACGCTCAATTTCTCCTTAATACACACAGGTAGATTGCTCAAGTTGCTGCAGTAATCATGTATATATGATGCTTAATAAAATTTAACAATCCCTAAAAAAAATTGCATTGAAACCATGTGGAAACTGAAAATACTTAAGCGTAGAGCATCACAGCCAGGGAGAAAAAAAGCTCACCTTCTCCCCTTGAGAAACATCGCTGTCTCCTCCTCCCTGTACCGATGGTACTAATTAACGTACAGGGGAGCACAGAGGGGGAGCAACAGGTACTAATATTGTAAGGTCAGGACCAGTGAAAGGTCCGCTTTGATGTGACCTGTTGAATGTTCAACACTTTTTGCACAACTTGCTGTTCTCTAACGAGGAACTTTACGGCAAAATTGACAACAGGTGAAGAGACTACCTGACCACACCACCAGGCACAGTCATCATTGTCTTTCATGGGCCAGGGAGCATCTTCGCTGGACAAGGGACCAGTGGGCCCCAGTGCTGTTCACTGATGAAAGTCGATTAACGCTGAGAAGAAATGATGGCCGCCAACAATGTTAGAGACATCAAGGAGAGCGCTATGTATCAGCCACCACTATGCATCAGCCAACATGTGATGGTGTTACAGTGTGGGCAAATGTGTCTAGTCAATACAGAACTGCCCCACACTTTGTGAATGGTACAGTGACAAGCCCATACTACTTGAATAACATAATTAATCCAGTAATTGTGCCTCTGCATGAACAACACAGACCTGATTTCATATTCATGGACGATAATGCGCCAGCTCATGGAGGTTGCATCACTAGGAAACGGCTGCTGGAGACTGGGATACCTCAAATGAACTGGCCTGGACTTTCTCCAGACCTGAATCCCATTGAAAACCTATGGGATCAGCTGAGAATTATATTGAACCCCACGAAAAAAAGGATTTTTATGAAAATGGGGAAACAAAATGAAAGTATTTTCTTGCAGATAGCTGCTTTTGAGATGCACCTGCACTTCTGATAGCAGACACAGCCAGCCATAAGTCTCCTTTTTCCCTGCCCATCAGCTCCCCTGCTTCTCTCTATTGTACACAACACACACAATTCTTCTATGGAATCCTAGCCTTTCCCTTCACCGTCCCTGGCAATAATCTTGATTGATCGATTTCTGACTGTGCCTGATTGCTTTCTCATTGTCCCTGACTCCCTAAGATTGTTTTCCCAACCACCCTCTCTCACAGCCCAGCACAGAATGGTGTTCTGTTTGTTCTGCTAGGGTACCTTTCTGCCTACCAGGTCTTTCTGCATGGAAGCCAATTAGAGTTAACCCCCCCCCCCACTTCCTCTCAGGGTCATGTGAGAACCCTTTTTCTTCCTCACTAGTGCTTTTTTCCTGTTAACATGTGCACTAAAATGCTGCTACCCGCCGTTTTAGTGGATTAGTCCGAAACGAACCCAGAGAGATTCGGGTTTGTCTGTCATCTGGAAAATAGCAACGTTTGGACTGAACTCCGTTTGGTCCAAACTAGTTCACTCCTCCTTAGTGAGAATTGATAATTAAAAGTGGCACACAACTGCCTTAAAGGGAACCTGTCATGTCCGAAACACCCCCTGAACTAGAGTAAGCGGTGTATAGTGTAAGTGATGTTGAATCCGAATATGTAAGTTTTATCTTCATACTCACTTCCATTCCGACGCTGTTCTCCCAAAAACCAGCAGTAAAATGCATTGAGAGGACTCTTCTTTGAGTCCTCTCCATTATGTGAGTGAGCACTGGAGTCCAGTGAGTGCATTTACTGCTGGTTTGTGGGAGCACAACATCAGAGTATGAAGATAAAAATTATATAACCAGACTCGACGTCACTTACACTATACACCGCTTACTCTAGTTTGGAGGGTGTTTCAGAGCTGACAGATTCCCTTTAAGCATAATTTTTACAGTAGAAAAAAGGCATGTTTATCCATGCTGGAAGAACAAATTATTCTGCACACATTTAAAATGTCTTTAGAAAAATGTTAATGCCAAATCCCTGCTGTGTCACTGTTTGTGATGATTATAAGGAAATAACATGGGAGATTTTGAAAGCCTATTATGATATTCGTTATGCAACCTGCAGAGTTACTGCACTTCATTATGTGCATTTAATACATAATAGGTTATGAACACAAAAGCTGTAAACTAACAAAGCATATTACATAATGGAGCTTTAAACAGCAGATATTTAATATTGCTCTGCTTTCTTCAATTTCTATTTTTCTATTGACATCATGGAAATTGCATACACACACAGTCAAGACCCCACCAGCACATATATGATATTGCATAAAAATAATGGTGTGTAGCAAAGTTTACTTTACTTGGTCATGGCCCTGTGTAAATCATCACTACAAGACAGGAAATAAAAGTGGAACACAGATATGCCTAATCATCTGGTCAGGGACATATTTTACCCTACATTATAGTAACACATACCATGATAAAGTTCAAAATACTTCCCCAGCAGCATTCGATGCCAACATGCAGCACAAAATATCTTCCCAACAGCACAGCACAAAATATCCTTCCTGGATACTGTCGCTCCCCAGGGTTAGTCTCTGAAGCAACATAGAAGTTGTAGTTGGTATAGTAAGTAGAGTCCAGACTTAGAAAAGTTCAACGGTTTTTACTTGAATAAACTTGTATCATCCAAGCAATACTTGATCTTTCTCTTGGCTCCAGCAGGCTAGGGTTAAACTGGCAGGTATACTTGAATACTTTGTTTTATCTCTCTGCTGCTGTGCTAATCTCTGGCTTCAGCCTGGTTCCTATCAGCTTCAGTTACTGCTTCTTATGAGAGTGAGCTATCCTGTGACCCGTTTTGCTGAGTAGGGTGTCATTGGCATTGTTTTTCCTCTCAGAGGTACTAAGTATATATCAGGCGTGTGCTACTTTCCTAAAGCTCCTGCAGCAGTGAGGGGAAAATGCTCCCTCACCACACCATGCTGCTTTACTCTCTCCTTACAACTCTCAAATCCCTACAGCTTCCTTCAAACCCTTTCCCTGGTTGGAAGCAGGACTAGCCCACTACTACTTGATTCATCTCAACCCATCATGCCCCAAGGTACAGCACAATAAGTAGTCTTACAAATCACACAACAATTTGCTCTTTTTTTCAGGGGACATAAAAGGTTCATAACCCCTATTATTAAAAACCCCTTCTCTTGACCATCCTGCACAACAAACTACAAACCTATCGCTAGTCTCTCCTTCATCTCTAAACTCCTGGAGTGTCTGGTCTACTCTTGCCTCATCTGCTATCTCTCCGCTAACTCTCTCCTTGATCCATTACAATCTGGTTTTTGCACCCTACATTCTACAGAAAGTGGGGGTGGTTTCCCCAGGCACCAAACTGCAAGGGGGTGCCAAACAGCCTAGGCACTGTTACACACAAGGACATTCACTCTGTCACAAACAGTGCACTGGCATCCTGCCATTACTAGTTAGTGAATGAGTCGCTGAATGGTGATGGCAGGATGCGTGCAGTGCGCTGTTGCATGCTCCGCACTGTGCACTGACTGTTTATTGTATAGCATCTGTGCTTTGTATCGCAGCTCAGCCTCATTAAATTCAACGGGGCTGACTGACTGACTGGCGCCTAGGCCATGTGACCGATGAACACGACGACACATCGGATAGGTCATCAGTACAAAATTTCTGAAAACCTTTTTAACTTTATAATGACCAAACACCCTACATGTATGGTCCTATAATGATAATAATAATAATCTTTATTTATATAGCGCCAACATATTCTGCAGCGCTTTACAGTTCAGGGGTTCATGTACAAACAGTGATAAATAACATAACAGACAAGTCCACAACAATAGGAATGAGGGCCCTGCTCGCAAGAGCTTACAATCTATGAGGAGATAGGGGTGACACAGAAGGTAGAAGTGCTTGTTTTGTACAATGGTCCAGCCATCTTGGGAAAATAGGGGAGCAGATATAGAGCTGTATGAGCCAGTCACCAGCTAATATATAAAGTGCTTCTGGGTGCGGTGGATAGTTTGGTGGAGGGTCAGGTTCAGGGGATGATAAATGGGCTATGTATGGAGAGGAGTTAGATCAGGGGATGTGATAGACCACCCTAAAAAGATGTGTTTTTAGGGAGCGCCTAAAGCTGTGCAAGTTGTGATTTAGCCTGATTTCCTGGGGTAGGGCATTCCAGAGAACTGGTGCAGCTTGGGAGAAATCTTGGAGCCGGGAGAGAGAGGTTCAGATTTTTGTTGAAGTCAGTCGTAAGTCATTGGTTGAACGGAGAGCACGGGTGGGGTGGTAGACAGAGATGAGGGAGGAGATGTAGGGGGGTGCAGCACTGTGGAGAGCTTTGTGGGTGAGGACGAGCAGTTTAAATTGGATTCTATACTGAATGTGCAACCAGTGCAGTGACTGGCACAGGCCGGAGGCATCAGAGTAGCGGTTAGACAGATAGGCGACCCTGGCTGCTGCATTAAGTATAGATTGGAGCGGGGAGAGTCTGGTGAGGGGGAGGCCAATTAAAAGTAAGTTACAGTAATCGAGACGGGAGTGGATCAGGGCAACAATGAGAGTTTTTGTTGTTTCCATAGTGAGAAAGGGGCGGATTCTAGAGATGTTTTTGAGGTGCAGGCAACATAAGCGGGCGAGAGATTGAATATAGGTGGGGTGAAAGAAAGATCAGTGTCAAACGTCAACCCGAGACAGCGGGCGTGCTGCATAGGGGTGATGATGGTGTCACACACTGAGAGTCCTGGATTAAAGCTCTACACAGTGAATAGAAGAAATGGCTATGCCACTTCCTGTAGTGGACCTGGCAATCATGCAATTGATGGTAGAGATATCTGCCTCCATTTGCTATATAACCTTTTGACAACTGGCATTTGTCTGTGAGTTTTTATGAGCACAAGCGCGGTATTTTGTTTCTGCATGCCCAAGACACAAGCACAAAGGAGAATAAAGAGCACAGAAGAGGGGACTCCAGGACAGTAGAGTTTAGAGGTTTCAGTAGCAGGGAACATGTATATTGGATAGGTCTCCAGACTGACAAAGCAGAATTATCACATCAATGTCTTAAAGGGGTTGGCCACTTTCTGGCTATTGTTGATCAATGTGTTTGTGAGATGATTATATGGCACTTCATAATATAGTCCTTGTTGAAATTCTGCACCATTTTCTATATTTTATCAGGTATGCTCCCTTTACAAAGTCTTTTGAGCTCCACACAGAGGTCTTGTCCATAAGATGGATAATGATGGAGGGTCATGTAACCATGGAAATCACCTCCATTTGATGGCGCCTCCATTCAAACACACTGCACCTGCACTAAACTCCCAACAGACCAAGTACAGATGGCAGGTGCACTGGCTTTGAATGGAGGAGACATCACATGGAGATGATTTCCCTGGTCACATGACCCTCCATGAGCGGTCATCTTATAGACAGGACCTCTGTGTGGACTCCACAAAAGACTTTGTAAACAAGGGACCATACCTTCTGAAATATAGAAAATGGTGCAGAATGTCACTAATGACTATATTAGTAAGTGTCACATAATGTTCTCATAAACACGTTGGTCAACAATTACCAGAAATTGGCCAACATCTTTAACTGTCTTTAAAGTTCATATTTTATTGACCATTAGGTGGTACAATTAAAATTAAAACTCATCCAGTTACGGAAGCAGCTTTTTATCTTGTACTTATGCTATTCACAGACACCTGCCAATTATGTTCTCTGTGTATCACTGATTGTGGTTTTGGAGGTGAATGGTTTGTTTGCACATTACACTCCTCCTTTATTATTCGCATTTTTGTAAATGCCTCACGCAGCAGACCTTACTACATTCCAAACAGCACGTAAGCACAACAAAATAACCTTTGTTAAATGGAGCAATAAAAGAGGGTGGATTACCTAGTAACGTTATAAACAGATGTTAACTGAGCAGGTACCACACCATCAGGCATATCAGAAAGCAGGGAGATATCTGTCATATGGACAGTCTATATGGATTACCGTATTGACCTACTTTCACAGTTACTACTGGAATGAAAGCTTGCTTTATAATTATGCCTTTCTGTAGAGAGAGATTAATTAAACATTTCAATTTTATCTGCAAGTAAAAAGAAGACATGACGTACATCACCTGTGAAAAATATGAATGTTTAAAAAACGGTTTAGGGGTGATCCCTCGATTATGCACAGATATACGAAGAGCTGTCCAATGATCTTTTTATATGTAGGCCTGTAACCATGACGTGGGCTCACCCATCCTATCTAGAGGAAGGAAAGACGAGATTCCACCTTTTCAGAGAAGGATAACTACATTTATGGTACTTTCTACAGCAGCAAATCAAATTTATAACATTAAAAAGCAAGATTCCCCAGTCCAATCCCACGCTGATCCAGAACATACTCTACAGTGGTTATGCCAGTCTTTGCTAGTGGTCTCATCAGTCATTTGCCTTACTGCTGGCATCACTGTGAGTTAACTTTTGTGGGTTTTTTCTTTTTTTGTTGTTTTATAACATTTGCTGCAATTATTTTGTCAACATTTAAATAAACCTTTTAATTAATAGAAAGCCAAATACATTACAAGCTATATATTCTTGAAAGATAAAGTATCAAAAGTTGGTTATACTAGTTATATGTCAGGCAGGAATTTTCCCCTCTAATAAAAGGATATTTTTGCTTCCTCTGTATCGATATGTAAGGATGGTATTACATTGCCGGATGATCAGGCTTGACGAGTGCATTGACTATAAATTTATCAATCAGAGCTCGTTTGAATCAGTCTATTATGTTGGCCAACGTAAAATATAAGGGGAAGGAATAACTACTACCATTCTTCCCCTATTTGGTTGTATTGATTGTCGGCAGGCGGCAGCAGATCCCTGATTACACATCTCAATGTGCTGCCAATAATCAAGCAACTTTTCTGCTTTCTAAAGGGAATCAATCATTAGGAAATTCACTGGTAAACAGGTTCAATGCCTTGTAGTGCTAGCTGAGCTGAATGTAATGATAACTTTCACTTAACGATCTGTTGCTTCATTCTGGAGAAAAGGTATTTTCAGTCCATATGAAAATGAGCAGCTAAGTGCACTACAGGCCAAGCCACTGTGCACCCTTGCTCCTCCTGCTTCTTCTGTCAACCCTCCCTCTCCTTCTTCATTGACAGGACCAGGTTCCTGTATAGTCATCTCACCGTTTCCTATAGTATTGGAGCTGAATGGTAGAAGAACCTCAGTAACCCCAAACAGGCAGTCCACAGCGTATAGAGCTTTCTGACTCCATCTCCAGCCCCGTGTTTTTCCAGGGATGATTGACTGCCGACAACAGCTGAATGGTGGAGGTGTCGGACTCTCAACAGTCTAATCTTGATGACCTATCCTGAGGAAAGGTCATCAATATCTGAAAACCCAGAAAAGCACTTTAAGATGATTGTTTCTAAAAATGTACTTTCAGCAGTAATTACATTATCATCTCTGTGTAACAAACATACTTTTCAATCAAAGCAATTTTCTAGTTCACAGTGATATTCTGTAGATTGCTGAATCATTGTGATGTGAATATTTTACAATAGTAATAGTTATTGTATTTCAAACAAATGGCCGTGGAACTTGAAAAAATTACTTTGACATGAAACAGCAGTTGATATCAGATAGCACGGCAGGAAGGATTCATTCTAAGTAACTGTAAATGTAGCCATTCACGCAAACTAGCAATATTCCATTGTAGTTTCATGAATTTGGCCTTCGCAGATGGTTAACTAACTATATATATGTGTTGGATAAACACTCCACAAACCCCGCAAATGGCAAAAATTACCAACACAAAAAATAGCGCTAAACTGAACAATCTTTATTATTATTGAGAGATAAAATAGTGTACTAAAACCATATAAGTACAATAATAAAGTGGCAGGAGCAGCACAAATGATCGGATAGTCTGGTACAGGATACTACATATTATACAAATAGAATCATTCTTAACACAACAATCCACGAATACATGGTAATAATGGGCCACAGAAAGAACCCAGCAGTAAAGTGCTTAGTGCAACATAATCATCCGGATGTTGTGTGATCCACTCTGGTCAGGGTGCCGCAAAGACATGCACCTCAGACCAGGTGGATACAAAAATTAGTAAATAATGTAAGAAAATAATACCGACCAGTCAATCCGTAACCCAAACGTACGTTTCGCACTATGGCTTCCTCAGGGAGTCTGATGATTATGTTGCACTAAGCACTTTTCTGCTGGGTTCTTTCTGTGGCTCATTATTACCATGTATTCGTGGACTGTTGTGTTAAGAGTGATTCTATTTGTATAATATGTAGTATCCTGTACCAGACTATCCGATCATTTGTGCTGTTCCTGCCACTTCATTAGTGTACTTATATGGTTTTAGTACACTATTTTATCTCTCAATAATAATAAAGATTGTTCAGTTTAGCACTATTTTTTGTGTTGGTAATTTTTGCCATTTGGGGGCTTCGCAGATGGTTGTTACTCTTTCCCTTTATGATGCCTTGTCCTGTGGCTCTCAAGCATGTTGGGAGTTATAGAGAGCCACAGGTTGCAGTCGCTTGGAGCCAAAGTGGGCATCTGCCCGAGGTTTAGCTTCATTCAATGGAGCTAAGCCGTAAGTGGGTGTGCAGCATCCAAAGTGAACAACTGCAGCAGAAACTGTGGTCAGTGATCCATGTGTGAATAGGCCCTTAGAAATCATGTGTATGTTGTCCAAATAAATGTTTGTATAAGATTACATAATGTGTATTGCCTTTTTATAAGTATGTAATTATGTAATATGTTACTTGGGGTGAAGAATGGTTTATTACTTTTGCTGACATTCATTTGCCTGGATTATTAACCATTAGTAGTAAGAGAAGTGCGCTTAGGATCATAGATCCGAAGTCATTTAATTCAAAACTTCATTTGAATGCTGTACAGAGACCCCTCTCAAGCATTCAAATGTATGGGCTTCGAGGACATGTAATTTGTTGTAGACTTCGGTGAAGAACTTCGGCATTTGATTCTACAACTTTAGGAACATTGAAAAACTGCAAACCGAAGTCGGCTTCGGTACTGAGGTACCAGTCAGTAAAGAAGCTGACTTTGGATCCCAGTTCTAAAATTGTTGAAATCGGAAGTTAGGCTACTTTCACACTAGCGTTAGCACGGATCCGGCACCTAAAGGGTGCCGACGGATCCGTGCTAACGCTATACATGTGTGGAGCCGGAGCAGCGCTCCGGCCCCACACATGACACACATTAAAACAACACACAGACTACATACAAACAAACATACAGACATACATACAAACATACATACATACTCACATACTCCCGGGACGCCGGCAGAACGTCTTCACGCGCCTCCTGCGCGCAGTGATGACGATTCCCCACAGCGCCCTCTGCTGGGCGCAGTGGGGAAACGTCATCGCAGCGTGCAGGAGGCGCGTGAAGACCTGCTGCCGGCGTCCCGGGAGTATGTGAGTATGTATGTATGTCTGTATGTTTGTATGTATGTCTGTATGTTTGTTTGTATGTAGTCTGTGTGTATGTATGCCGGATCCGGAATGACCCCCCATTGGAAATCAATGGAGGACAGATCCGGATTACTGGTGTGTCCACACCAAACGGATCCGTCCCCATTGACTTCCATTGGGGGTCATTCCGGATCCGTCTTGGTGCGGATGCCTGGACCGGAGAGCAAACCGCAGCATGCTGCGGTTTGTTCTCCGGTCTGAAGACGGAACGGAATGCTTTCAGGAGCATTCCGTTGTCTTCAGTTCAGTTTTGTCCCCATTGACAATGAATGGGGACAAAACTGAAGCGTTTTTTTCCGGTATTGAGCCCCTTTGACGGAACTCAATACCGGAATTTAAAAACGCTAGTGTGAAAGTAGCCTTACTCAACGAAGTCTTGCGAGACTTTAGACATAACGAATTTAACTTCCGCGAAACCCATACATTTGAATGCTGTACGGAGATGGGTCCCCATACAGCATTCAAAGTTTTGAACAAAGTGACTTTTGATCTATGCTCAGAAGCGCACTTCGCTCAACACTATTAACCATGTAAGGTTGCCTTCTAACATATTTTTCTGATGCAGTTCTTGAAATAGTGGAGAAGTAGAATGTTCTGTTAGGAAAACATGATATCAACACAGCCAGTATTGATATTTTGAAGATCCACAGTTTGCGGACCGCAAAATACATATGGTCATGTGCATTAGGCCTTATATACATTGGCCATCTTCTTTGAGAAGACCCACCCTACAAGACCACTTTTCAGTGCAAATTTGGGTGGTTGTCTCAAAGAAGTCTCACTGTATTTCATCTCCTTTTACAATCTACTTCTGTCATTGGCTGGATCAAATAGCATATGTGAAAGCAGCCTAAGCTCATTAACAGAACAAAAAGGTGGCTATGACACTAGAGACAATCTTCCTCAAATAAATCCGTTTTAAATATCTTTAAGCAATTATGGCACTCACCTGGAGCCATTCACCAAGGCCCTTGGGCATGCTGTAGGCAAATATATATTCTCAGTCACATGGGACTTCTTTCTCAGTTTCTTCCTAATGACCTTAGTTTTCTCAATGCAAATTGGACATGGAAAATGGGATTGCAAAAACATGCAAATTAAGTTGCCTAACACCTGTCAATCTTTTGCAAAAGAACATAAAGTACCACCTAAACAGAATTTGTATGAGTGGCCAAATAGAAAAATAAATATTAAATGTGTGCATTGCTCTGTGCAGTGTTAACAAAATGATATACCACCTATCACTGCCAATAAAGGGTTAAAATACTGAGTACTTACAGTATATAAATGCTGAGCACTGTGTATGTATGTGTATGTATAGCTTTGCTGCTGAAAGAGTTAAGTCTAATAAATAACAACCATTTCAAATAATATTTTGCAAAACTTTGCACACAGCTTTTTTTTTATTATTCAAACGTATTGAATTTTTTAGGCATTTTTCCTCAATAGAAAAGGGTATGGGAAAAAACATTGCTTCAACATGCTGTGGTTTAAAAAAAATTGTTAGAGGAAAACTCAACTCTAATGAAAAAAACATTAAAAAAAATGCAAGCATCTACTAGTTTTGATAATTTCCATAGACTTTAACCTAACATCTGGAGTGGGCTTTTTTCAAAAAAAGGCATAGAGAACTAAAAAAAAAAAAGGTGGCAAAAACTGCAAATGTTGACACAAATACCAACACAACACTAGCTTGGCCAGACTTAGTAGTATTTAAAGTTGAGTAAATTTCTTGAAATTAATTTCAGATCCGAATCAAATGGATCGGTTGGCAGATTCGATTCAGGTATAAATGAATCTGACCCCAATTGAAAGTGCTCGTATTGCTCTGAAAAGTCATGCATGACACTTTGAGGTCTCCTAGAACTGTGTCCAACCAATTTCAAGCTCTTTAGCACCAAGACCGCATTAGTAATGACTAAATGACAACAACATACTGTACCATATTTTTCGCTTCATAAGACGCACCTGATGATAAGACGCAAATAGGTTTTACAGGGAGGAAAATAAGAAAAAAATATTTTTTATATGTTTTATAACCAAAAGATGTGTTAAAATAGGTGCATTAGTATAGATGAGGGGGGGTATAGTCATATTTAATATAAACACTGTTCAGGGACTGTACCATAATTGGCCCTGATCCATAGAAATGCACCCATGAACTGCAGTACATTGGTGTATTCCTGTGGATGTTTATCGTCACTTTTATTTATTTATTTATTTATAATGGTAAGGGAGGAACAAAAATACCAAACTTCAAAAAAGCTAAATTTAGCCAACTAAGAGAGGCCATAGGCCTAACTAACTGGGACAAAGTCCTCAAAAATAAAAATACAGCCACAAAATGGGATATTTTTAAAAGCATCCTAATATCTAATTGTGAGAGGTACATACCTTATGGGAATAAAAGGTTAAGGAACAAGAAAAAACCAATGTGGATAAACAGAACTGTAAAGAAAGCAATAAATGACAAACAGAAAGCATTTAAATCACTAAAACAGGAGGAGAGCGAGGAAGCATTGAAAAACTATAAGGAAAAAAATAGAATATGTAAAAGACAAATAAAAGCAGCCAAACTAGAGACCGAGAGATTAATCGCCAAAGAGTGTAAAACTAACCCTAAAATGTTCTTCAATTATATAAATACTAAAAAGTATAAACCTGAAGGTGTCGGCCCCTTACAGAGTAATGAGGGGGGAGTTGCAGAGAGCGATGAGGAGAAAGCGAAGCTACTGAATAACTTTTTCTCCACTGTATTCACTGAGGAAAATAAACTGTCAGATGAAATGCAGAGTATAAAAGTAAATTCCCCTTTAAAAGTGTCCTGTCTGACCCAGGAAGAGGTACAGCAACGTCTTAAAAATATTAAAATAGACAAATCACCAGGACCGGATGGCATACACCCCCGTATCCTAAGAGAATTAAGTAATGTCATCGACAGACCCTTATTTCTGATATTTAAGGACTCTATACTGACGGGGAGTGTTCCACAGGATTGGCGCATAGCAAATGTGGTGCCAATATTCAAAAAGGGTCCAAAAACAGAGCCCAGAAACTATAGGCCGGTAAGTTTAACTTCTGTTCTGGGTAAACTGTTTGAAGGTTTGCTGAGAGATGCTATCTTGGAGTACCTCAATGAAAATAAGCAAATAACTCCGTATCAGCATGGCTTTATGAGGGATCGGTCATGTCAAACCAATTTAATCAGTTTCTATGAGGAGGTAAGTTCTAGACTTGACCGCGGCGACTCAATGGATGTCGTATATTTGGACTTCTCCAAAGCGTTTGACACGGTACCACATAAAAGGTTAGTATACAAAATGAGAATGCTTGGCCTGGGAGAAAATGTCTGTATGTGGGTAAGTAACTGGCTCAGTGATAGAAAACAGAGGGTGGTTATTAACGGTAGATACTCAGATTGGGTCACTGTCACTAGTGGGGTACCACAGGGGTCTGTATTGGGTCCTATTCTCTTCAATATATTTATTAATGATATTGTAGAAGGTTTGCATAGTAAAATATCAATTTTTGCAGATGACACTAAACTGTGTAAAGTAATTAACACAGAGGAGGACAGTGCACTGCTACAGCAGGATCTGGATAGACTGGAGGCTTGGTCAGAAAAGTGGCAGATGAGGTTTAACACTGACAAATGTAAGGTTATGCATATGGGAAGGAATAATGCAAGTCACCAGTACATACTAAATGGTAAAGCACTGGGTAACTCTGACATGGAAAAGGACCTAGGAATTTTAGTGAACAGCAAACTAAGCTGTAGAAGCCAGTGCCAGACAGCTGCTGCCAAGGCCAATAAGATAATGGGTTGCATCAAAAGGGGCATAGATGCCCGTGATGAGAACATAGTCCTGCCACTTTACAAATCACTAGTCAGACCACACATGGAGTACTGTGTACAGTTCTGGGCTCCTGTGAACAAGGCAGACATAGCAAGGCTGGAGAGGGTTCAGAGGAGGGCAACTAAAGTAATAACTGGAATGGGTGGACTACAGTACCCAGAAAGATTATAAAAATTAGGGTTATTCACTTTAGAAAAAAGACGACTGAGGGGAGATCTAATAACTATGTATAAATATATCAGGGGTCAGTACAGAGATCTCTCCCATCATCTATTTATCCCGAGGACTGTGACGAGGGGACATCCTCTGCGTCTGGAGGAAAGAAGGTTTGTACATAAACATAGAAGAGGATTCTTTACAGTAAGAGCAGTGAGACTATGGAACTCTCTGCCTGAGGAGGTGGGGATGGTAAGTTCACTAAAAGAGTTCAAGAAGGGCCTGGATGTATTTCTGGAGGGTATTACAGGTTATAGTTACTAGAGAGGGGTCGTTGATCCAGGGAGTTATTCTGATTGCCTGATTGGAGTCGGGAAGGAATTTTTCCCCCTAAAGTGAGGAAAATTGACTTCTACCTCACAGGGTTTTTTTTTGCCTTCCTCTGGATCAACTTGTAGGAAAACAGGCTGAACTGGATGGACAGATGTCTTTTTTCGGCCTTACAAACTATGTTACTATGTTACCACCTCCAGGAAAACTACGTCACAAGGCATCCGCCTTCACATTCTTAATCCCAGGACGATATGTGACAATGAAATTAAATCTGGTGAAGAACAAAGACCATCTGGCCTGCCTCGGATTAAGTCGTTTAGCCAACTCCAGGTAAGCCAGATTTTTGTGATCAGTGAATACAGTGATAGGGTGAATCGCCTCTCCCAACCAATGACGCCATTCCTCAAAAGCCTACTCTCTGTTACCCACATCATAATTTCTCTCCACAGCAGAGAGTTTTTTTGATAAAAAAGCACATGGGTGCCATTTACCAGGTGACGGGCCCTGTGATAAAACTGATCCTACCCCCACCTCGGATGCATCAACCTCCACAATGAAAGGTTGTGACACATCTGGCTGCACCAATATAGGGGCAGAAGAGAAGCACTCCTTCACAGCGGAGAAGGCTTGCAACGCTGCATCAGACCACACTGAGACATCCGTCCCTTTCTTAGTCATGTCAGTTAAGGGTTTCACTATTGTCGAATAGTTCTTAATAAATTTTCGTTAATAGTTTATGAACCCTAAAAATCGCATAAAAGCCTTCAGATTTTCAGGTCGGTTCCAGTCCATAACAGCACGGACTTTCTCTGGATCCATACAAAAACCTGAAGATGAAAGCAGGTATCCTAAGAATTGCACCTCATGTACAGCAAAAACACATTTCTCTAATTTTGCATACAACTTGTTATCTCTTAAGATCTGCAACACCTGCCTCACGTGATCCTGATGTGTCACAATATCTGGAGAATAGATTAGTATGTCATCCAAATACATGACTAGAAACCTCCCCACCAGGTGATGAAAAATGTCATTAACAAAATGCTGGAAGGCAGCAGGAGCATTGGTCAACCCAAAAGGCATGACCAAGTTCTCAAAGTGGCCCTCCAGAGTATTAAAAGCCGTCTTCCATTCATCCCCTTCCTCGATCCTGACCATTGTTCGTGACAATTTATTCATCTGAAAATCGTTAGAGAGTACTGTGTTTTTATTAATGCCAGTATGAAAAGAAGCCAATGCACTGGTCTCTGTTTTGTGCTATTCAAAGAAACTTTAGTATAAAATTGCACAGATTTGTAAACTGGCTGACCTGTTACATGTGCGCTTGGCAGTTGAAGGCATCTGTGTTGGTCCCATGTTCATATGTGCGTGCATTGCTGAGAAAATTAATGTTTAAATATATGCAAATGAGCCTCTAGGAGCAATGGGGGCATTGTCATTACCCCTACTGTAGAGGCTCTGCTCTCTCTGCAACTGTTATGCCTTCTGTACTTTGATTGACAGAGCCAGGCAGTGTGGCCCTGACTTTTTTAAATTTATTTATTTTACGCACTTATATGGCGCTGACATAATCCACCGCATTTTACAGATATTAACATCAGGCTGTCCCGAATGGGGCTCACGTTCTAAGTTCCTTATCAGTAGGTCTTTGGCGTGTGGGAGGAAACCGGAGTACCAAGAGGAAACCTACACAAACACGGGGAGAACATATAAACTCCATGCAGATGTTGTCCATGGTTGGATTCAAACCCAGGACCCCAGCGCTGCAAGGCACCAGTGCTAACCACTGAGTGCTAACCCTTCTAAATTCTCTAAATCTCCTAAATTCTTCAAAATCTTCTACATTACTTAGTGTATCATATTTCTAATGCAAATATAATTTGCAATTTAATTAACACAAATATAACTTTGACGGGTCAAAGGCTGTCACTATAAAAATGCTGTGTTTAGTAATTCACAAAATCTTCCATGTAAGATCAAGTTCAGTAAAAAAAAAAAATCACTTAAAAATGTATAATGCCTCAAAAACACCTATAAAGTCTGTGTGACATCACTAGAAGTGATTCTAAACTAATCAAATTTGTCTTGATTTTCCTACAACTTCTGGTATCCGTAAAATCTGAATCAATTGCAATTCAACACATTGCTTAAACAGTGTCTGAAATTTTACAGATCAGAAGACAGCCCAGATAATATAAAAAGGAAAGCATCACATAACCCTGGGTGGGGCCCTAGGCGGCATGGTTTGTCAACCTTACCCAATCAAGAGGAATGATACTTACATGTTATAGGCAGTATATAAGATCCCAATCAGGTATCCCATACTGTATATATTCTAAGCTTGTGCATTGATATGACAGGACATCTGCCAGAAAAAAAGAGAGAGCAAAGAAAGCTTATCTTCAGACACATAATACAGCTAGTTTAGGGTCAAACAAGGACAGCGTTAGGGAAGATGTACTGTAGCTGCTAGTTCATTCGATTTAATTAACTGATCAACAGAGAGAGAAGTTTTAGCTGGGATAGGGTCAGACTCAGTGTAGTGTAGCATACTAATGTGTGTCACTGGGCTATCACCATTCAGTGAGGCACTGCTTGCACTACACATCAATGTTTAAAGCTACAGTACTTAATTTTTCTTTTAGTGTGTATTAGCCATCTGCCAATTTTACATAAAAAAAATAATCACAATCACATACCTAATTCGACTACAGTATTAATCCTGGTGCTGATAGTGTACTGGTTGATGTATTTCTGTTTCACAGTTGCACTGGGCTCTGTCCAATTGACATTTTGTTAATGAACACATTGCAAAGATTCTTAAAAAGCCAACTTTGGTCACAGACTACCTGACCTAATGTATTTGACATCCCTGCAAGAATTGTCCTCCACAAGTGTGGAAAACATTATGTTTGTGAAAATAAATTAGGCATGGATTTGTGAGGATTTTCACACACCTCTGACTGATGCGAACTGATCTGCCATTGTTGACTCATACTGTTCTGCTGCCACTTCAGCTACTACTGCCGCTACTACCCTATCAGGTCCAATACTATACTGATGAATTTTTTCTGAACTTTTGTGTAAACAAATGCCATTGTTTCTTCACCTTCACTTTCTTCTATTTCCAGGTGTTGGTACTCCTCAAGCATGGATACTTTTTGAAAAGCTTGTTCAAAATAAACCATTGCTTCTTCAGATACGACTGTATGTATATAAACATCAGTCAGAGGCAGACTGGCCATAGACCCTACAGGAAAATTGCCCTTTGGGCCGATGCACAGGGGGCCACCCAAGGTCTCCCCAATGCCACTGGCTGGGTACATAACTATCTATGCTCTAAATATTAATAAATGCTAGGAGCATCAGGTACTTATGCACCTGGCCAACGGCCAAAGGTGCCCTCCCAAGCTCAACTGTAGCAGAGTCCTCAGAACATTGATTTAGTTGATTGCTGTGGTGAAAGCAGCAGTATTTTGTGCTGCAAAGTGCTATTTGGTTCTGCTGGGGCGGTACTTTGTGCTGCACCATAGTATTGCTGATCCCATCTTCTATTAATTTGGACAACATGGAGCCACTTTTAGTTTTTTTCCAGGGCCACTTTAAGTTCCGCCCGTGACATCAGTAGACAACTTTCCACAAAGGGATAATATTTGGCCTATTTTTTACATAGTAACATAGTAACATAGTTTATAAGGCCGAAAAAAGACATCTGTCCATCCAGTCCGGCCTGTTATCCTGCAAGTTGATCCAGTACAATGCATAAGTATAAGAAATCCAACAATACAATGTGTTTTTAAATAGGCTATTTGCTACCGCCAGCGCACATCCATTTATCCATAGATATTTAGGATATTTTTCACTTTACTAGATGCACTGTTTTTGCCCCCAAAGCGGTTGAGAAAAGCCAGTGAGTTGCTTATAAAGAGAACCTGTCCAGAAACATGACCAGCGGCACATTGCAGGTTGATATCCAGGGGTGCACAGTCAGCGTTAAGAAGCAATGCGGCGCCCGCTAGGAGAAAGTGTGGGACAGATGGCGCCCATTGATGCTGAATGCTCCTGGCTGCTCCACCACCACCACCAATCAGCCTATTCAGTGGCCTGACTGATCTTCACTACTGAAAGAGAAAGTAGGAGGGAAGGAGCGTTACTAACCCTCCAGTGCCGCAAGTCACCACTGTTTTCCCCTGGGACTCCTGGTCTGTCTCCTCCTGAAGTTTCTGGGTGAGTGACAGCCTAGATATGAAGAACGGGAGCTCAGGGGCCAACCTGGACAATATATTACATATGACTATAACCTCCTTTATTCATAAGAATACACCCATGTACTGTGTCACGAACCAGCGGGTGTGAACCCACTGTGCCTCATGCCCTACCTCCTCTAAGGGCATTGTCTAAGTGAACCCCTCGATCTTCACAATACCCCTGATGGTGGGGATAGACTTTCCGAGGGGAACACCAGGTTGCTACCTCTTGAGGAGGGTTGGAACACAAGGCAGCTGGTCCAGGTGGACCCGGAGGTACCTGAGCAAGGCACCAGAGGTACAGAGTAGTCAGAAGGCCAAGTCGTTACCAGGAGCAACAATGCAGGACTGAAGGATGAGGCAGAGGCGAAGTCAGACAGGCAATGGGTCAGGGCAGGCGGCACAGGTACAAGTCAGGCAATCCGGGTCGGCAACAAGAGAGTCAATGCAAGCAGGCAGGGAATAGGCGGGTAGCGAAGTCCGGTAACACGAGCAGCAGTCAGGAACACTGGAACACCAACAGGAATAATAGCAACCAAAGGCAAGACACAAGGACCTTGACACTGAGGCATCTGGGAAGAGGGCTGAACCACTTATAAATGTGCAGGAGGGCCAGGATTGGTCAACCACATCACATGATCCAACCCTAGGAAGAGATGCAGCTTACAAGCAGCAGGCATGTTGCAGCCAGGGCTAAATAGAAACTGTGGAGCGGATCCTGAAACAGCACTACACAGACAGGGCCCAGGACTGCAGCAGTAAATGGGAAGCATAGGCGGCAGATCACCGCTGAACACGGCGCCCAGGACCGCGGCGATAAGGAGGGGAACAGTGGCGCACAGCAATCGCTGTTACATACTGCAGTACATGGGTGTATTCCTAAGGCTGAGGGGGGTTATAGTCACATTTAATATAAACACTGTCCGGGGATTTTACATAGTAACATAGTAACATAGTTTGTAAGGCCGAAAAAAGACATCTGTCCATCCAGTTCAGCCTGTTTTCCTACAAGTTGATCCAGAGGAAGGCAAAAAAAACCCTGTGAGGTAGAAGTCAATTTTCCTCACTTTAGGGGGAAAAATTCCTTCCCGACTCCAATCAGGCAATCAGAATAACTCCCTGGATCAACGACCCCTCTCTAGTAACTATAACCTGTAATACCCTCCAGAAATACATCCAGGCCCTTCTTGAACTCTTTTAGTGAACTTACCATCACCACCTCCTCAGGCAGAGAGTTCCATAGTCTCACTGCTCTTACTGTAAAGAATCCTCTTCTATGTTTATGTACAAACCTTCTTTCCTCCAGACGCAGAGGATGTCCCCTCGTCACAGTCACAGTCCTCGGGATAAATAGATGATGGGAGAGATCTCTGTACTGACCCCTGATATATTTATACATAGTTATTAGATCTCCCCTCAGTCGTCTTTTTTCTAAAGTGAATAACCCTAATTTTTATAATCTTTCTGGGTACTGTAGCCCACCCATTCCAGTTATTACTTTAGATGCCCTCCTCTGAACCCTCTCCAGCCTTGCTATGTCTGCCTTGTTCACAGGAGCCCAGAACTGTACACAGTACTCCATGTGTGGTCTGACTAGTGATTTGTAAAGTGGCAGGACTATGTTCTCATCACGGGCATCTATGCCCCTTTTGATGCAACCCATTATCTTATTGGCCTTGGCAGCAGCTGTCTGGCACTGGCTTCTACAGCTTAGTTTGCTGTTCACTAAAATTCCTAGGTCCTTTTCCATGTCAGAGTTACCCAGTGCTTTACCATTTAGTATGTACTGGTGACTTGCATTATTCCTTCCCATATGCATAACCTTACATTTGTCAGTGTTAAACCTCATCTGCCACTTTTCTGACCAAGTCTCCAGTCTATCCAGATCCTGCTGTAGCAGTGCACTGTCCTCCTCTGTGTTAATTACTTTACACAGTTTAGTGTCATCTGCAAAAATTGATATTTTACTATGCAAACCTTCTACAATATCATTAATAAATATATTGAAGAGAATAGGACCCAATACAGACCCCTGTGGTACCCCACTAGTGACAGTGACCCAATCTGAGCATCTACCGTTAATAACCACCCTCTGTTTTCTATCACTGAGCCAGTTACTTACCCACATACAGACATTTTCTCCCAGGCCAAGCATTGTCATTTTGTATACTAACCTTTTATGTGGTACCGTGTCAAACGCTTTGGAGAAGTCCAAATAGAAGTCCAAATATACGACATCCATTGAGTCGCCGCGGTCAAGTCTAGAACTTACCTCCTCATAGAAACTGATTAAATTGGTTTGACATGACCGATCCCTCATAAAGCCATGCTGATACGGAGTTATTTGCTTATTTTCATTGAGGTACTCCAAGATAGCATCTCTGAGAAAACCTTCAAACAGTTTACCCACAACAGAAGTTAAACTTAAACTAGGTGGTGATTTTGAGGATCCGAGTTCTATACTGTCCGAAGGAGTGGTGATATCTGCTCTTTACCCTGATCTTGAGGCTAAGGTGTTTGAGGCCCAGGGAGATGCACCGGAGTCTTGCCCCCCTAGGAAGTTGTTTGTTCCTTCTGATTTGCGTCATAAGGTGTTTGAGGAACATCATTCTTCAGTGCTTGCGGGACACCCTGGGAGTAAATCCACTGTCGACCTCATCTCTCGTAGATTCTGGTGGCTGGGGCTGCGTAAGTGTGTTGAGGACTGTGTGTCGGCCTGTAGTGTCTGTGCACGCGCTAAGGTGACACATACTCGACCTTCTGGACCCCTACTTCCATTACCCATCCCGTCCAGACCATGGACTCACTTATCCATGGACTTCATCACTGATCTGCCTGATTCGTCTGGTAAGACAGTTATTCTGGTGGTTGTAGATCAATTCTAAAACTCTTGCACAAGTGTTTGTTGACAACATTGTGAAACTTCATGGCATTCCCACTGACGTGGTCTCTGATCGTGGGACTCAGTTTGTGTTGAGATTCTGGAAAGCATTCTGTACTCGGCTTGGGGTACAACTGTCTTTTTCCTCTGCCTTTCACCCCCAGACGAATGGACAGACTGAGCGTACCAGTCAGAGTCTGGAGACTTACTTGAGATGTTTTGTCCCTGAGAACCAGGAGTGTTCCTCGTTTTTTATTTCTCTGGCAGAGTTTGCCATAAATAATCGCAGACAGGACTCCACTGGTAAGTCACCATTTTTTGGTGCATATGGCTTTCACCCGCAGTTTGGCACATTTTCTGGTTCTGATACTTTTGGTATTCCTGAGGAAGAACGTTTTTCGTCATCATTGTCATCTATATGGCGGAAAATTCAAAATAACTTGATAAATATGGGTCACAAGTACAAACATGTGGCTGACAGGAAACGTATGAATGGTCCGGACCTAAGTGTGGGTGATTCTGTGTGGCTGTCTACTAGGAACATTAAGTTGAAAGTTCCTTCTTGGAAGTTGGGTCCAAGATTTATTGGCCCATATAAGATCATGGCCATTATTAATCCTGTAGCATTTCTTCTTGAACTTCCTCAGGCTCTGAAAATCCATAATGTTTTTCACAGATCTTTGTTGAAGAGATATGTTGAACCTCTCAAGCCATCTCCCTTGCCACCCGCGCCTGTCTTGGTGGATGGTAATTTGGAATTCCAGATCGTCAAGATCATTGATTCTCGAGTTCTCCATGGGATACTTCAATATCTTGTTCACTGGAAGGGTTATGGACCTGAGGAGAGGACATGGGTTCCGGCATCTGACGTGAATGCCAGTCGTTTGGTGAAAGCCTTTCACAGGTCTCATCCTGATAAAGTTGGGTCCGGAGGTCACACGTAAAAAGGGGGTGGTAATGTCACGAATGTGCCTGCATCAGGTTGCAGGCATTCGGCTAGACTTTCAAAAGTGACATAATTTGACATGTTTTCCTCTTGGTTTGGTTGCTGTTTACCACACCCCTTCCCCTCAGCTGTTGCGGGTGTGGTGATTGTCTTTCCCCTATTTATCCCTTCCTCTCCCAGTATCCCTTGCGGTTTATACTTTCTGCTGACATTGTTGTGTGTGGTGTGGATCTTGGCTGAGATCCAGTTTCTGCAATATCTGCATTATGATAAGTGTCATTTTCCCTTTTGTGTTTATCCTACTTTTCCCTGTTGTGGTTTTGCCTTTTGGAGTCTCCTGTTCGTCCGTCCTTTTGGGGGAACGGGTTGACTCCTTCCCCTGTCACTAGTGGCAGGATTCTGTAGGGTCAGGTGTTATTAGGTTCCTGTGTATGAACTCTCCTACCACTAAGGCCTGTTCATACTGGTAGTCAGTCAGGGCCTAGTTTCAGAGTTTTCTGCAGGAGGTGACCGTTTCCATTGTTTAGTCCTTTTCCCTTCCCTCTTACTCTTGGTGTGGCTACACCCTCCACACCAGAGCGTGACACAAATGTTTATAGTAGAAATACACTTGCATTGGTGAGTGCTGGTCATTCTTCTTGCATTACACACAGGACGCTATTTCGTGAATAGGTGTAAAAACTGAAAGGCATGAATAAAAGTGAACTTTTCATTTTATTGTTCTCTCCTCATCTGATCTCTTACATGACATGTCTGTCCCTGTCTTCAGCATGACATAGCTAAAATATCTGAGCATCATGTCATAACGATAATCCTATCCCCACTAGAAGTTGCCTGAAACCATCTTTGTGTCTGCCTCTAAACATAATGACTATCCTTGACCTTCATGTATTAGATATGCTCTTCACAAGCATCCCCCCAGGATGTCCCTTTTTTTGATCATTTCATTTCTGAGGGTCAAAATATTTTATATTATTATCATCATATTTATTAAAGTTTGAAAAATAAATGTTCTTTGATTTTTAAAACTTATTGGATGCTGTTTCTCTTTTCATGGATGGATTGGTTGTTGACTCTATAGGGAGAAAACTCAATGGGTTGATCAGATTTTGATGTCACGCTTCAGTAGCACAGCATTCCTGGCCTGTGTGTTACAGCAGACTTAGCTGGTACTCTAGTTCTGCACATCATCCATACAGATGAGATAAGAATGGGCACATTCTACATACAAACCAAAATCTGTGTCTGGTTACATCATATTAAAGTGCTCCTCCTATAAATAACAATTGCATATAGATGCTATGTACTACTCTGGGGCTATATGTGTGTTAATAGTTCTCCATATATCACTATAGGGCTGCATATATAATTCTGGTGCTCCTTGTTGCACTAGAGGACAATTTATGTAATGGCAGGTCTCCACATATCACTATTGCTGTAAACAAAAAAATGGCACTCCATATTTGACTATACAGGGTTATATATTAGGGTTAAGGAATTTTGATGTCTTTCATTGCATTGTATTTTTGCATTGGTCCCATGACTCCCACCTACCACTAATGTGTCTACAGATGACCCTGCTATTGCCACTGTCAATTTTGACCTACTAACAACAACATGAGGTCACTTGGATTTTTTCCAGAGCCACTATAAGTTCTTAGTCTGCCCATGCTTCTTTTTTGTACACTATGTACATGACTGCATACCTACCAAGTGTCCCTCTTTTGGAGGGACAGTCCCTCTTTTTGACCCAAGTCCCTCTGTCCCTCTTTTATCCTTCAATTTCCCTTTTTTGACCTGGAGGATTAATGCATAAATGGGCATTAATAAATTTACTAAATTGTTCCTAACTAAAGTGTCTGTATGGTTTCTACCTATAAGTTAGACCAGAACTTCATTATTTGGTGCAATTTGGACCTTAAAATATCTATAATCTGATGATTTATGTGCTAATATTTATATGGACAATGACACGCAAGAAAAAAATTGCCACAGGAGCTCTAGTAATTATGCTTTGGGCGGAGTTAGAGGTGTGGCCTAGTATGAAAAAAACTGTCGTGATGCGCGCCGCACAAATTGTCCCTCTTTGCAATTTTCAAAAGTTGGGAGGTATGTGACTGTTGGGGCCAGGTGTTGACTTTTTTCTCCTGTTCTCTGCACTAGGAGTAGACATACTGTTATAATGTTTTTGGTTGTGTTATTTGTCTTTCTAAGATGTCTATCTCGCAATAGGCTACACTTCCTGCTCACCCCTCATGCCTAATCCTGCTCAGTGATCTCTAGACTTGTCACAGAGCATGCCCACAACACTCTCCCATACAACTCAACAGGTTGTTTGAGCTTTTAGATCTATGTGTCTACTATAATATATCAAATATCTAGAGCTGTTGAGAAAATAGTGAATAATGAATATTGGATGAGAAAAATAATGTTTCAGAATATATTTGTGTTAGTAAAGTAGGTAATAGATCTTATTAAATAAATATGCTGTGTAAATTTGTCTCTTCCGTACCTATGGAAGAATATGTTCATTTAGGTTCATCTCAGGGACTGAATTTTCCTTCAGGAAGATAATTGCCTCATGGCATCATGCATAAAGGATATAACATGTGCTCTGCTCACCTTCTGGCCTGTACCCTGTGGTGTCATTTTTCCGCATGTAATTAATGTAGATAATTCAGTTTGTTTTACATGTACATCATTTACATCACCATGCACATTCTATTCCAAGATGTAACGGAAGTCTACAGCTGTGGGTCTTTACTACTCTAGATAAGAAATGTAATCAGTTCTTTTATTCTCACTCTTCTATGCATGATCAAGGCATCCAAAGCCATGTGTTATTCTGCATTTCTTCTCTTTTCAATGCAATTCAAATTCAAGAGACTAGATTCATAGATTCAAAATAATACTCTTTATGAATACTGCAGCACAAGCGAAAGACGACTTTTTATATGATCTGCTACAGCAAAGAGTTTCTTAGCAGTCTTATACAGTGTTGCCAACTTAATTTTTCTTTTTAACAACTTATCCGAAAATGACGGACAACCAACATTTTTTTACAAAGATAAAGGAGGTCATTCATAAAACAGAAATACACCTAAATTAGGAGTATAATAAGGTCCTTTGCACCGCCATCTGCAACTTCTCCCCGCTCACACCAGGTATAAAAAAATGGCGGTGGCATTGGCAGGGAAGGGGCCCAGGCCGGCAGGCCCATCTCATTTACCATTTTTTACACCTGTTTTAGGTGTAGAAGATTATCTAAATATAAGACAGCAAGGAAGCTGTCTTACATTTAGAAGCGTCAGTGGACCTCCGAAGTTATGTAGAGGCCCGTGCCATACATACATAACTCCAACAGATCCACCACCAGTGCCGGGCTTTATTAAGACTGGTGTCTAAAATGCCGGTCTTAATAAATGTGCCCCAAAGTTTGTAAGGCTAGTTTCACACCTGCGGTAAACCTATCCAGCAGAGGAAGAGACTGCTGGAGTTCATTGTTTCTGGCCTAGCCAGATACTGCGCTGGGTTTAAGGATAAGACAAATTTATCAAACATGTGACATTTGATAAATGTGGCATAAAGTACTCCAACACAGACTCAAACAAAACTGACTACAAATATTCTCCTTATGATAAATTCTTATTATGGAAAGGAATTTATAGCTTCCAGCAGCTATTTCCATCTCTTATTTGTATGGAATTTTTCTGTATATTTAGTTGTTAAATTTCCTTTAATTTTATCTTATTTTAGGAATCTTTGAAACCAGTTACTAATTTGGAACCAATTTGGAACCAGTTTTCCTTAGAGTTATGATCTCAAGTTACAATGGTTTCAGCTTACAATGGTTGCCCCAGAACCAATTAATATTGTATCTTGAGGGACCGCTTTTATCATGTTATTTATTCCACATGGTACACTCTGTAAAAAAAATACATTTCAAATTCCAGAATTGCCATTTTTGGTCACCTTGCTTAACAAAAATAACAATGAAAAATGATTGAAAAGTCAAATGTTCCCCATCTACATTGTATCTAAAAAAATAAAAAATAAAAAATAAAATAAATTACAGCCCTCCCTACAAAAAACAAACTCTCACTCAGCTCTGTCAACATGATAATAAAAAGTTATGGGTATCATAATCTGGTGCCATAAAGCACATTTTTTTAATTAAAAAAAAAAGTTTTTATTTTTTTAAGTTTTAAAACAACAAAATCCATATAAACGTGGAATTGCTGTAATCATACTGACCCACATAATAAAGTTAGCGAGTCATTTACTGCACAATGAACACAATTTATTTTGCAGCTTCTCAATGTATTATCCGGAACATTAAATGTTGCAATTACAACTCATCTTGCAAAAACAAGGCAATGTCGATGGAAATAATAAAGATGTTATGAAAGGTTGGAATAAAAATCTAAATTGTCACTGTGAAAACTGGCTGGGTCCTTAATGGCTCAATTAACAATGTTACTCTGTAGGCACTGGCGTAACTATAGGCGTCGCAGCGGTTGCAATTGCGACCGGGCCCCTACGCCAGGGGGGCCCAGAGGGCCCCCATGCCAGTGGTGCTCTACTGTTCCCGTTATAAGATGTAGTACATAATGGAAGCGCTCACTAGTAAGCAGTAGGAGGGGGAGTGAAGCGCTGGTAGCGCTGTACAGTACTTACCCCTCCTCCTGCTCTCTCTTCCTGAGGCCCGCGCTGCTGTCTCCTGGCTGCCTGCAGCATCAGGACGTACAGAGTGCACTCTGACCTGACGCAGCAGGAGGTCAGGTGACTGCAGCGCGGGCCCGGGAAGAGGTGAGAGACGGGAGACAGCCAGGACAGGGAGAGAAGCGGCAGGAGAGGTAAGTTTATTTATTTGTTTTATTGTCTGATCTGAGGTCTGATATGGGGGCCTAAAGGGGGGTCTGATATTGGGGGCCAGAAGGAGGGGTCTAATATTGGGGGCCAGAAGGGGGGGTCTGATATTGGGGGCCAGAAGGGGGGTCTGATATTGGGGGTCTAATGGTGGGTCTAATATTGGGTGCCTAAAGGGGGGGATCTGATATTGGGGGCCTAAAGGGGGGTCTGATATTGGGGGGCAGAAGGGGGGTCCGATATGGGGGCCAGAAGGAAAGGAGGTCTGATATGGGGGTCTGATAAGGGGGCCAGAAGGGGGGGGTCTAATATGGTGGCGCAAAGGGGGCGGGGTCTGATATGGGGACGCGAGGGGGGGTGTCTGATATGGGGGCCAGAAGGGGGGGTCTGATATGGGGGCCAGAAGGGGGGTGTCTGAGGGCCAAAAGGGGGGGGTCTGATATGGGGACGCGAGGGGGGGTGTCTGATATGGGGGCCAGAAGGGGGGGTCTGATATGGGGGCCAGAAGGGGGGTGTCTGAGGGCCAAAAGGGGGGGGGTCTGAGGGCCAGAAGGGGGGGTCTGATTAGGGGCTTTAAGAGTCTGAAGGGGGTCTGACTGGGGGTCTAGAGAGGTCTAATGGGGGTCTGGAGGTCTAATAGGGCTCTTATATGGGAGTCTTGAGATGGGGGGGGTCTTATCTGGGGTTTGATATGGGGATTTCATTTGAAATGTAAGGGGGTATTGTTTTTTTGTGTGGTACCAGTATTTTCAGGGGGACTGTTTCTGCAGTATAGTATTGGGGGGGGGGGGGGAGAATGGGGTGTTGCGGAGAAGGTAAGAGGATGATGTAAAAGTAGGAAAGTAAGATTGTCTGTTTGTTAAACTCTGCAGAGACGAGGCGCGGCTGAAAGAAGTCATCATAATATATCAGGGTATAAGTGCAATAAAAAGTGACATATTCAAGCACATATTGAAGCACACAATCGTGTTAGTTAGAATGGATGCATGCACTTATTAATATAGAATTGTATACTCCTATATACTCTATGAGATACGATATACTACCTGTGACCCGATATATTCATTTAGTCTGCAATATAGGAAGATATTATTAATAAGACATACAAGATATTACATTGCAAAAAATTACATTGCAAAAAATTATTTGACTTCATGAGATGACAATTATTAGCTTTGACTACCCATTCATCAATGCCTTTTCTCTTTTATAAATTTTTTTTTCCTTTTTTCTATTTTTGTATGTACTTTTTTGTTTATTATCTTCTACACTATGTTGTAATTTTATTAATTTTCTGATATCTCATTTGTATTACCTACGTACAGGCCATGATCAAGGTCCTTGTTAGACCGAAACGTTGACCACTATGCTTATATGTACTTGGATGGATATATAAATAAAACATACCGCCAATAAGAAATTTTGGAGTGCCGTGGTGTTTGATATATTATTGTCTACATATGTGACCACTGAGCACCTAACAAAAAGAAAACAAGATAACTGGAGTGCCGACCAACATATACGAAAGAAGTCATCATGGCGGTCTGGTCTGACAGGAGAAGAGGAGAGAATGTCTACATCAGAGAAGAGAAGTCACTGGATGTAAGAGGTACATGTATGTTCTGTAGCGCTGTATCTAATGTTTTCGAAGTGTGTCTTTAAAGGGGTTGTCCTTTGTTTTTTCTTTTTTTTTTTTTGTACGAGCGCTGCCTTCTCTGCTCTGTTTACTGCTCATCACTGCAAATGCTACGGCGAGCAGGTGAACAGAGCAAAGAAAGCAGCTCTCATATGAGCAATGCCCTCTCTTCAAACAGCTGATCGTCGGGGGTGCCGGAGGACACCGGCCGATCTGATATTGATAACCTATCCTGAGGATAGGTCATCAGTAGTAAAAAGAGGACAACCCCTTTAACAGTAGGACTGAAGGGAAGGGGTTAGATTGAGAATTTGGCATGGGGGGGTGCGTTTCAATATTTGCCTCGGGCAGCAGAAAAGCTAGGTGCACCTGCTGAGTGGGGGGGGGGGGGCAAGCTGAACTGGTTGCACCAGGGCCCATGAGCCTTTAGCTACACCCCTGTCTGTAGGGTTATGTTCACATCAAATTTTTTGTCCCGCTTTTAACGTATGCACATGATGTGTACGTTAAGCGGGTGCCTCCAATATATGACATACAGTGACATCCATCACCAAAGGGCTCAATTGTAAAAAAAAATAAAAAAGAGTTCTTTAATAGAGATGAGCGAGTAGTGAAATATTCGAAAGTTCGAAATTCGATTCGAATAGACCGCAAAATTCGACTATTCGACCGAATATCGAATCCCATTAAAGTCTATGGGGAAAAAATGCTCGCCACTTGGAAATCTCAATTCGACCACTTGGAGGTCACCAAGTCCACCCTGAAACCTCAGAAAAGGATGCCAACACTGCTGGAATGCAACTGGGACAGCAGGGGAAGCATGTCTGGGTGCATATAACGCGCCCAAGTCGCACTATTACGCCACTATCACAGCCTCTCAACAATACACTCCAAACACAATATAACTTCTATGTAAAGTGAGACCATACAAGGAAGCCTTCTTTCCTCTACATTGCCATGGACCCCAAGCCAAACTAGACAAAAAAGAAGATGAAATTCTGCACCCCTTAAAATCACGTTGCCTATGACAACCTCAGATGGCATAGGCAAGGGGGAAAGCAAATAGACCCCACCCCTAATTGTCATTGTGTGTGTGTGTGAGATGTGGTCAGACATGTCTTCTTTAAAATGTAAAAACAACTCAAACACATGCAGAAGCCTTAAAATGCCCAAATTGTTGGCGCTAGAGATGTCAGTGACCCGACCTGGCCCAGTGTCATGTCTAGCAGGTAAAGCAGTGGGGATGTTGAGGGATGCGTAGGACCGCAAAAGGCAGGAAGAGGCCGTGGGCTGGCCAGAGGCTCATGGAAGATTTTGTGGAGGCCCAAGAGGTGAGACGTCTTAAAAATTGTGTGGAGGCTAAAGAGGTGAGACCTCTTAAAAATTATGTGGAGGCCCAAGAGCTGAGACCTCTTTAAAATTATGTGGAGGCCCAAGAGGTGAGACCTGTTAAAAATTATGTGGAGGCCCAAGAGGTGAGACCTCTTAAACATTTTGTGCAGGCCCAAGAGGTGAGACCTCTTAAAGATTTTGTGGAGGCCCAAGAGGTGAGACCTCTTAAAGATTTTGTGGAGGCCCAAGAGGTGAGACCTCTTAAAAATTATGTGGAGGCCCAAGAGGTGAGACCTGTTAAAAATTATGTGGAGGCCCAAGAGGTGACACCTCTTAAACATTTTGTGGAGGCCCAAGAGGTGAGACCTCTTAAAGATTTTGTGGAGGTCCAAGAGGTGAGACCTCTTTAAAATTATGTGGAGGCCCAAGAGGTGAGACCTGTTAAAAATTATGTGGAGGCCCAAGAGGTGACACCTCTTAAACATTTTGTGGAGGCCCAAGAGGTGAGACCTCTTAAAGATTTTGTGGAGGCCCAAGAGGTGAGACCTCTTAAAGATTTTGTGGAGGCCCAAGAGGTGAGACCTCTTAAAGATTTTGTGCAGGCCCAAGAGGTGAGACCTCTTAAAGATTTTGTGGAGGCCCAAGAGGTGAGACCTCTTAAAGATTTTGTGGAGGCCCAAGAGGTGAGACCTCTTAAAGATTTTGTGGAGGCCCAAGAGGTGAGACCTGTTAAAAATTATGTGGAGGCCCAAGAGGTGACACCTGTTAAACATTTTGTGGAGGCCCAAGAGGTGAGACCTCTTAAAAATTATGTGGAGGCCCAAGAGGTGAGACCTCTTAAAAATTATGTGGAGGCCCAAGAGGTGAGACCTCTTAAAAATTATGTGGAGGCCCAAGAGGTGAGACCTGTTAAAAATTATGTGGAGGCCCAAGAGGTGAGACCTCTTAAACATTTTGTGCAGGCCCAAGAGGTGAGACCTCTTAAAAATTATGTGGAGGCCCAAGAGGTGAGACCTGTTAAAAATTATATGGAGGCCCAAGAGGTGAGACCTCTTAAAAATTATGTGGAGGCCCAAGAGGTGAGACCTGTTAAAAATTATGTGGAGGCCCAAGAGGTGAGACCTCTTAAACATTTTGTGCAGGCCCAAGAGGTGAGACCTCTTAAAAATTATGTGGAGGCCCAAGAGGTGAGACCTGTTAAAAATTATATGGAGGCCCAAGAGGTGAGACCTCTTAAACATTTTGTGGAGGCCCAAGAGGTGAGCCATAAATATATAAATTTTTCTTATTTACGGAGCAATTCTACGGCGGTTAAGGAGGAGGAGGAGGAGGTGGAGGAGGAAATGGCACTTCATACAGATGGCACTTCACTTTTGGCTGCTTTCCACGGTTGGAGAAGCAAAGTCCGGGTCAATCCACTTGCTGTTCATTTTGATTAGCGTCAGCCTGTCCGCACTGTCGGTTGACAGGCGGCTGCGCTTATCGTTTATAATGCCCCCGGCTGCGCTGAACACCCTTTCTGATAGCACGCTGGCGGCAGGGCAGGCAAGCACCTCCAAGGCGTACAGGGACAGTTCCAGCCACGTGTCCAACTTGGAGACCCAGTAAGTGTAGGACGCCGAGGGATCGGGGAGGACAGGGGTACGGTCTGCCAGGTACTCCCGCAACATCCGCCGATACTTGTCCCTCCTGCTGATAGCGGGCCCCGCAGTGATGGAAGTTGCACGAGGGGGTGCCATGAACGTGTCCCACACCTTGGAGAGTGTTCCCCTGGTGGCTGTGGGCCTGATGGATGTTGTGGGACTCTGGGAGACCCTCTCCTCTCTGCCGCCAGCGATGGTGGGTGGGAAAATCTCCATCATGTTCTGCACGAGTTCCCTCTGGTATTCCAGCAATCGATTCATCCTCTCCTCTACCGGAATAAAAGAAGAGACGTTATCTTTATACCGGGGGTCCAGGATTGCGAAGACCCAGTACAGTTTGTTCTCCACTATCCGGACAACACGTGTGTCCCGGGAAAAGCAGCCCAGCATGAAGTCAGCCATGTGTGCCAGACTCTGAATAGGCATGACCTCACTGCCCCCACCAGAAGGATCACTTGCCATTTCCTCCTCTTCCTCTTCCGCCTCCTCTCCGCCCCATCCGCGCTGAACCAATGGGACGCACACAGCCTGACTGCTACCCTCGCCGCCAGCATCCTCCTCCTCTTCCACAGCCACCTCCACGTCATCCTCCTCCTCCTCATCCTCCTCCTCCTGCAACTGCCACCGTGAAGCAGACAAAAGTGTGGTCTGACTGTGTAGCTCCGTTGCGTCTCCTCCTACCCCCGTCTCCTCTGCGTGCAATGCGTTCTCCCTTATTGCGATGAGCGATTCTTTAAGGACGCATAGGAGCGGGATGGTTACGCTCACTATAGCGTCCTCGCTGCTGACCTTCTTGGTGGACTCCTCAAAGATACGCAGTACATCGCATATGTCTGCCATCCATGGCCACTCGTGGTTGGCAAACTGAGGGAGCTGAGTTGGAGGCACGCGTGGATTCATAATCTGGTACTCCATCAATGCTCTCTGCTGCTCACACACCCTGGCCAACATGGAATAGGTGGAATTCCAGCGAGTCGGCAGGTCGCACAACAGCCGATGTTCAGGCAAATGGAGGCGTTGCTGGAGTTTTTTTTAAGCTAGCAGCAGCTACAGTTGACTTCCGAAAGTGAGCGCACAAGCGCCGCACTTTCACCAGTAGCTCTGCCAGGTTGGGGTAAGTCTTTAGAAATTTTTGGACTACCAGATTAAAAACGTGGGCCAGGCATGGTACGTGATCGAGTTCGGCAAGCTCCAGAGCCGCCACCAGGTTACGGCCGTTATCGCACACGACCATGCCTGGTCCTAGCTGCAGCGGCGACAGCCACATCTCCGTCTGCTGCAATATGGCGTCCTTCACCTCTGGGGCGCTGTGCTTCCTGTCGCCCAAGCTGATGAGCTTAAGCACCGCCTGCTGACGTCTCCCCGCGCCAGTGCTGCAACGCTTCCAGCTAGCGGCTGAGGGCGATGTTAAGGCAGAGGAGGAGGAGGAGGAGGAGGAGGAGGAGGGGGGGTTTATCAGAACCCATGCTGGCAATCTTGGGCGGGGGTGGTAGGTAGGCCGTCTCTGTTTGCGACCCCGTCCCCACTTCCACAACATTCACCCAGTGTGCCGTCAAAGAGATGTAGCGTCCCTGGCCGCAAGCGCTTGTCCACGAGTCGGTGGTCAAGTGGACCTTTGCGCTGACTGCGTACCTCAGGGCCCGCCTGATGTTACGCGACACCTGCTGGTGCAGGGCGGGGACGGCACTCCGGGAAAAGTAGTGGCGGCTAGGGACGGAATAGCGAGGTGCGGCAGCCGCCATCAGGTCGCGGAAGGCCTGCGTCTCCACAAGCCTAAACGGCAACATCTCCAGGGCCAGCAGTTTGGAGATGTGGCAGTTTAAGGCTTGGGCTTGGGGGTGACTCGAGGCGTACTTCCGCCTGCGGTCGAACGCCTGCGAGATGGACAGTTGATGGGACGAGGAGTGTGAAGGTGCAGGCGAAGAGGCGGGGGAAGGGGAGGCTGAAGGAGAAGGCCCCAAAGTAGCCGAGGCAGAGGCAGATGTGGAGGTGTCCTGGCTGGAGGTCTGGACCGCTGTGGCAGCACACAACAGAGGGGAAGAGGCAGTGGCAGCAGGACCGGGCGCAGTTTGTATTGCGTTTGCTCTCTCCCACTCAGCCCAGTGCTTGACTTCCAAGTGACGCCGCATGCCTGAGGTGGTCAGATTGCTCTTCTCAGAGCCCCTACTCAGTTTTGAGTGGCAGAGTGTGCAAACCGCGCTCAGTTTGTCATCCGCACAAACATTAAAAAATCTCCACACCACAGAAGTACGAGGCCTCGATGGGGGAGCTTCGCGCGACTGCCCGCTGCCGGGAACAGCTTCGGCCGTGCTGGCTGTGGCCTCACTACTCTGTCTGCACTGTCCTCTGCCTCTGGACATCCCTCTGCCTGTGGACATCCCTCTGCCTCTGGACATCCCTCTGCCTCTGGACATCCCTCTGCCTGTGGACATCCCTCTGCCTGTGGACATCCCTCTGCCTCTTGCTGCCTTTTTCGGTGCTGCGCAGACCACCACCTCTCCACTGCTTTCCCCGCTGGACATCACCCCTGGCCAAGTGGGGTCGGTCATTTCGTCATCCACCACCTCCTCTTCCTCACTCTGCTCCTCCTCCTGCCCACTGGACATTCCAACAGCCTCCCTTGATGGCAACTGCGTCTCATCATCATCATCGCTCATGATAACAGATGCTGGTTCAGGGTCCACATCAGCAGGAGATGGCGAATACTCAAGTGTTTGGGCATCACTACAAACAAATTCCTCTGCTAGCTCCTGGGATTCTTCCGGCACATCTGAAAAAGGACCCGAAAAGAGCTCCTGGGAGGGGTCAAGGGTGGGATGACTCTGTTGGCCAGGTGTGGAGGAAGGAGGGTCAGAGTGAGACTGTGTGGATGACTGGCTGGTGGACAACTGTGTGGAAGCGCTATCGGCTATCCATTGCACCACCTGTTCAACCTGCTCAGGCCTCAACAGCGGTGTAACTCGCCCCCTGCTTAACTGTCCCATAAAGGCAGGGATTCTGGATGAGTGGGATCCTGGCTGACCCTCACCAGCACGCATTGTATCCCCACTGGCTTCAACAAGGCCACCAACAGCATTTCCGCGCCCCCGTCCTCGTCCACGTCCGATTCCGCTAGCCCCCCTCCGCATTTTATTTTTTTTTGGTTGCAAATACAATATTTGGGTATATAATTAGGTATGTGAAATAATTTAGCAAGAGAACGCACAGTACAGTGGCCTATTAAAAGGCCTAGATATTGTATATTTCAAGGTACACAGCCGTGTAGTAACTGAACAGACGGTGGGTATTTACACCAGGTATGTGAAATAATTTAGCAAGAGAACGCACAGTACAGTGGCCTATTAAAAGGCCTAGATATTGTATATTTCAAGGTACACAGCCGTGTAGTAACTGAACAGACGGTGGGTATTTACACCAGGTATGTGAAATAATTTAGCAAGAGAACGCACAGTACAGTGGCCAATTAAATGGCCTAGATATTGTATATTTCAAGGTACACAGCCGTGTAGTAACTGAACAGATGGTGGGTATTTACACCAGGTATGTGAAATAATTTAGCAAGAGAACGCACAGTACAGTGGCCTATTAAAAGGCCTAGATATTGTATATTTCAAGGTACACAGCCGTGTAGTAACTGAACAGACGGTGGGTATTTACACCAGGTATGTGAAATAATTTAGCAAGAGAACGCACAGTACAGTGGCCAATTAAATGGCCTAGATATTGTATATTTCAAGGTACACAGCCGTGTAGTAACTGAACAGACGGTGGGTATTTACACCAGGTATGTGAAATAATTTAGCAAGAGAACGCACAGTACAGTGGCCTATTAAAAGGCCTAGATATTGTATATTTCAAGGTACACAGCCGTGTAGTAACTGAACAGACGGTGGGTATTTACACCAGGTATGTGAAATAATTTAGCAAGAGAACGCACAGTACAGTGGCCAATTAAATGGCCTAGATATTGTATATTTCAAGGTACACAGCCGTGTAGTAACTGAACAGACGGTGGGTATTTACACCAGGTATGTGAAATAATTTAGCAAGAGAACGCACAGTACAGTGGCCTATTAAAAGGCCTAGATATTGTATATTTCAAGGTACACAGCCGTGTAGTAACTGAACAGACGGTAGGGAATTTACATCAGGTATGTGAAATAATTTAGCAAGAGAACGCACAGTACAGTGGCCTATTAAAAGGCCTAGATATTGTATATTTCAAGGTACACAGTCGTGTAGTAACTGAACAGACGGTGGGTATTTACACCAGGTATGTGAAATAATTTAGCAAGAGAACGCACAGTACAGTGGCCTATTAAATGGCCTAGATATTGTATATTTCAAGGTACACAGCCGTGTACTAACTGTACAGACGGTGGGTATTTACACCAGGTATGTGAAATAATTTAGCAAGAGAACGCACAGTACAGTGGCCAATTAAATGGCCTAGATATTGTATATTTCAAGGTACACAGCCGTGTAGTAACTGAACAGACGGTGGGTATTTACACCAGGTATGTGAAATAATTTAGCAAGAGAACGCACAGTACAGTGGCCTATTAAATGGCCTAGATATTGTATATTTCAAGGTACACAGCCGTGTACTAACTGAACAGACGGTGGGTATTTACACCAGGTATGTGAAATAATTTAGCAAGAGAACGCACAGTACAGTGGCCAATTAAATGGCCTAGATATTGTATATTTCAAGGTACACAGCCGTGTAGTAACTGAACAGACGGTGGGTATTTACACCAGGTATGTGAAATAATTTAGCAAGAGAACGCACAGTACAGTGGCCAATTAAATGGCCTAGATATTGTATATTTCAAGGTACACAGCCGTGTAGTAACTGAACAGACGGTGGGTATTTACACCAGGTATGTGAAATAATTTAGCAAGAGAACGCACAGTACAGTGGCCTATTAAAAGGCCTAGATATTGTATATTTCAAGGTACACAGCCGTGTAGTAACTGAACAGACGGTGGGTATTTACACCAGGTATGTGAAATAATTTAGCAAGAGAACGCACAGTACAGTGGCCTATTAAAAGGCCTAGATATTGTATATTTCAAGGTACACAGCCGTGTAGTAACTGAACAGACAGTGGGTATTTACACCAGGTATGTGAAATAATTTAGCAAGAGAACGCACAGTACAGTGGCCAATTAAATGGCCTAGATATTGTATATTTCAAGGTACACAGCCGTGTACTAACTGTACAGACGGTGGGTATTTACACCAGGTATGTGAAATAATTTAGCAAGAGAACGCACAGTACAGTGGCCAATTAAATGGCCTAGATATTGTATATTTCAAGGTACACAGCCGTGTAGTAACTGAACAGACGGTGGGTATTTACACCAGGTATGTGAAATAATTTAGCAAGAGAACGCACAGTACAGTGGCCAATTAAATGGCCTAGATATTGTATATTTCAAGGTACACAGCCGTGTAGTAACTGAACAGACGGTGGGTATTTACACCAGGTATGTGAAATAATTTAGCAAGAGAATGCACAGTACAGTGGCCTATTAAAAGGCCTAGATATTGTATATTTCAAGGTACACAGCCGTGTAGTAACTGAACAGACGGTGGGTATTTACACCAGGTATGTGAAATAATTTAGCAAGAGAACACACAGTACAGTGGCCAATTAAAAGGCCTAGATATTGTATATTTCAAGGTACACAGCCGTGTACTAACTGAACAGACGGTGGGTATTTACACCAGGTTTTTAAAATAATTTAGCAAGAGAACGCACAGTACAGTGGCCAATTAAATGGCCTAGATATTGTATATTTCAAGGTACACAGCCGTGTAGTAACTGAACAGACGGTGGGTATTTACACCAGTTATGTGAAATAATTTAGCAAGAGAACGCACAGTACAGTGGCCTATTAAATGGCCTAGATATTGTATATTTCAAGGTACACAGCCGTGTAGTAACTGAACAGACGGTGGGTATTTACACCAGGTATGTGAAATAATTTAGCAAGAGAACGCACAGTACAGTGGCCAATTAAATGGCCTAGATATTGTATATTTCAAGGTACACAGCCGTGTAGTAATTGAACAGACGGTGGGTATTTACACCAGGTATGTGAAATAATTTAGCAAGAGAACGCACAGTACAGTGGCCTATTAAAAGGCCTAGATATTGTATATTTCAAGGTACACAGTCGTGTAGTAACTGAACAGACGGTGGGTATTTACACCAGGTATGTGAAATAATTTAGCAAGAGAACGCACAGTACAGTGGCCTATTAAATGGCCTAGATATTGTATATTTCAAGGTACACAGCCGTGTACTAACTGAACAGACGGTGGGTATTTACACCAGGTATGTGAAATAATTTAGCAAGAGAACGCACAGTACAGTGGCCTATTAAATGGCCTAGATATTGTATATTTCAAGGTACACAGCCGTGTAGTAACTGAACAGACGGTGGGTATTTACACCAGGTATGTGAAATAATTTAGCAAGAGAACGCACAGTACAGTGGCCTATTAAATGGCCTAGATATTGTATATTTCAAGGTACACAGCCGTGTACTAACTGAACAGACGGTGGGTATTTACACCAGGTATGTGAAATAATTTAGCAAGAGAACGCACAGTACAGTGGCCAATTAAATGGCCTAGATATTGTATATTTCAAGGTACACAGCCGTGTAGTAACTGAACAGACGGTGGGTATTTACACCAGGTATGTGAAATAATTTAGCAAGAGAACGCACAGTACAGTGGCCAATTAAATGGCCTAGATATTGTATATTTCAAGGTACACAGCCGTGTAGTAACTGAACAGACGGTGGGTATTTACACCAGGTATGTGAAATAATTTAGCAAGAGAACGCACAGTACAGTGGCCTATTAAATGGCCTAGATATTGTATATTTCAAGGTACACAGCCGTGTACTAACTGAACAGACGGTGGGTATTTACACCAGGTATGTGAAATAATTTAGCAAGAGAACGCACAGTACAGTGGCCAATTAAATGGCCTAGATATTGTATATTTCAAGGTACACAGCCGTGTAGTAACTGAACAGACGGTGGGTATTTACACCAGGTATGTGAAATAATTTAGCAAGAGAACGCACAGTACAGTGGCCTATTAAATGGCCTAGATATTGTATATTTCAAGGTACACAGCCGTGTACTAACTGAACAGACGGTGGGTATTTACACCAGGTATGTGAAATAATTTAGCAAGAGAACGCACAGTACAGTGGCCAATTAAATGGCCTAGATATTGTATATTTCAAGGTACACAGCCGTGTAGTAACTGAACAGACGGTGGGTATTTACACCAGGTATGTGAAATAATTTAGCAAGAGAACGCACAGTACAGTGGCCAATTAAATGGCCTAGATATTGTATATTTCAAGGTACACAGCCGTGTAGTAACTGAACAGACGGTGGGTATTTACACCAGGTATGTGAAATAATTTAGCAAGAGAACGCACAGTACAGTGGCCAATTAAATGGCCTAGATATTGTATATTTCAAGGTACACAGCCGTGTAGTAACTGAACAGACGGTGGGTATTTACACCAGGTATGTGAAATAATTTAGCAAGAGAACGCACAGTACAGTGGCCAATTAAATGGCCTAGATATTGTATATTTCAAGGTACACAGCCGTGTAGTAACTGAACAGACGGTGGGTATTTACACCAGGTATGTGAAATAATTTAGCAAGAGAACGCACAGTACAGTGGCCAATTAAATGGCCTAGATATTGTATATTTCAAGGTACACAGCCGTGTAGTAACTGAACAGACGGCGGGTATTTACACCAGGTATGTGAAATAATTTAGCAAGAGAACGCACAGTACAGTGGCCTATTAAAAGGCCTAGATATTGTATATTTCAAGGTACACAGCCGTGTAGTAACTGAACAGACGGTGGGTATTTACACCAGGTATGTGAAATAATTTATCAAGAGAACGCACAGTACAGTGGCCAATTAAATGGCCTAGATATTGTATATTTCAAGGTACACAGCCGTGTACTAACTGAACAGACGGTGGGTATTTACACCTGGTATACAAAAAGGGTATTGCAGGCACACAGAACCCAGAACACTAGAGCCAAATAAACTGTATTTAAAAAAATAAAATAAAATTCACAGCCGTATACTGCCAGATCAGATGGTGCATATACACACTAGTTATATAACAGGGTTTTTCAGCCAAAAAGAACGCTGAACAGTAGTGCCAAATATAGTTTGGTATGTAGCAGAGCACCTAATACACCACTAATGCCTCTCTCTGTCCCTACTCCAGCAGCTATCCCTGAATACGGCAGCCGTTCTCTGTAAAGTGTATCTTGTAGTAAAGCTATCACTGTAGTGCACTATAGTAGCCCTGATAAGGGCTTTTAATCACGCTCCTGCCTGTCCAACTGCTAAAACCTGTCTGTCCCTGACTAAGTTCACGCAGCATATGCGTACGAGCAGGAAGAGCTGAGTTTTTAATATTCGAGGTCACATGGTTTTTCCAGCCAATCCATGTAGACGCTGTTTTCGCGCTGCCAGCGTGCTCAGCGTGCCTGTCATACCCCCCCTGCATGTTGATTGGTGGAAAAAGAGCGCCAGGGAAGGTGGGAGGGGAAACGAATTCTAAGTGCGCCATCGCCGTTATACTCGATTGAAATCGAGTATGCCGAATAGCGTAGTATTCGATCGAATACCGGCTCGATCGAACACTACTCGCTCATCTCTATTCTTTAATAAAAAATAAAATAGTCCTTTTTTTAAGGACTCTGCAGATGGAAAAGTATAATGGACTATGATTTTGCATCCTTTTTTCCCTATCTTATATGTTAAATGTAGGACAAAGACATGATATGAACAGCCCTTAATCTGTATATTTTACTCCAGGTTAAGCTGCTTACTTTGAAGATTAGTGTAGGTGATCTTTAACTACATTTCTGGCCTTCTAAGCTCTGAAACTGTGCAATAATATGTTTTAATGGTTTTCTCACAGTCCAAAATTATAACAGCAGGCCAACTGGCTTTTAATTTAAAAAAAATCACGCTAGTTTGTGCGTGTTATTGTTATATTAGGTTTTTAAGCACCTCTAAGCCCAGAACTCATGTGAATGGATAGATTTTGTGCACTGTTGTGGTTTGAATATGTGGCAGAAGAAAGCCCAAACCAAAAATTCACAAAAATACACAATTGTTTAATCTCTAAATTGAATTTATTGGCAAAGTTTCATAATTAGTAAGATGAACCTAGTAATTTACCGAGCCGGGTCTATTAAAGAAGTTGTCCGGGTTCAGAGCTGAATCCATACATAAACTCTCCTTTACACATTTAGTCTGTATCAGTGGAGCATCGAGCATTTTGTGCTCTGATGCTCCCCCTTGCACTGCATAGCGCAGGACAAGGGCTGTTTTGTTTACTGCCGTTGATGTACCCGGCCTTTTTTCAGTATGCTAGGCAGAGGCTTCCGCCTAACAGTGATCCCGGTGACATCACAGGCAGTAATGGGCAGTCTTTAGTGCTGTCCATTTATGCCTGTGACATCACCAGGCTCACTGCTAAGTGGAAGCCTCTGCCTAGCATGCCCATGAGAAGCCTGGCACATCACCGGTAGTGAAGAAAAAGCTCTTGTCTTGCACTATGCAAGGCAAGGGAGAGCACTGGAGCTAGAAATGCTTCCACTGATACAGGCCAAATGTGCGAAGGGGAACTTAAGTCCGGGTTCAGGTCTGAACCTGGACATCCCCTTTAATTCTGTTTGGATTCTCTAATGCAGAGACCTCTCATCCGAGGTCCACACAAGCTTATCATATGCTATACGAAGCGGGTGCCTGTTGTGTAATACAGATGATACCCGGCCACAAAGACTGGGATCGGGTTATCTTGTTTATCTCATTTAATCCCTCAGATTTAAGATCAATAGCAATTGTGGCACCTGGGCAGTTGAACACAGAAAGGAGACCCCCTCTGTCCTCCAGTTGTAGCCCCTGTGGTGAAATAGTGTGGTTCCAATCAGTTGCTATGGCAGCCTGGGGCCTTGTGACTATATAGTACAGTCAGTATTAAGCAGCACTCCAACCCAATGGGGGGGATGTTATATATCGATCCTCAGGATACTTGCTAATGATTCACGGGATAGGTGTTAATCTGCATCTGCAGCATTTATACACAAGAGAGAGCAGACCCATTGCTGGAGCGCTCATTCATGGTGTGGGTCTCACCTCTAATCTTTGGACATTGCATACTGTCTGTAAGTACAACAGTGTCATTGTGTCTACACTGCCTGGTAGGAATGGATCTGGTGTAGTAATGGACTATACTTTGCTACCTCAGTCCATCTGTACTTCATCCACTGACGTCACCCCTACTTTACTCCAAAACACCAGTAATTGTCTAGCAGCTGTCTCTAACATCATGTCCTCTCTGTATCTAAAACTGAACCTTGCAAAAACTGAACTCCTTTTCTTTCCACCATATACAAACACACATAAACTTGTTATTTCAGTTTCGGTCTACAGCACTATCATAACTCCGATGCAACACGCCCGCTGTCTTGGGGCCACGTTTGACTTGATCTTTCCTTCATTCCCCATATTCAATCATTTACATGTTCTTGTTGTCGGCACCTCAAGAATATAGCCAGCATCTGCCCCTTTTTTTACAGTGGAAACGGCAAAACCTCTTGTTGTCTTGATTCATTCTCATCTTGACTACTGTAACTTATTACTAGTGGGTCTTCCTCTCACTATACTCTCCCCCCTTCAGTCTGTCCTAAATTCTGCAGCTCATCTATCTATCTACCTGCTATACTGATGCTACTACCCTGTGCCAGTCACTTCACTGAATACAGTTCAAACTTCTCACTCTCACCCACAAAACTCTCCACAGTGCTGCACCTCCATACATCTCCTCCCTCATTTCCATCTACCACCCTACTCATGCTCTCTGTTCTGTTAGTGACCTAAGATTAAAATCCATAATTTGTACCTCTCACTCCCGTCTACAAGACTTTTCTCGAGCTACACCTACTCTCTGGAATGCTCTGCCCCGGAATATCAGGTCAATTCCCAACTTCCCAACGTGCCTTAAAGAGGCTCTGTCACTACCTCCTAACCTATGTATTAAAATACATAGGTGGGTAGTGGCCTCACAATGAATTCAAATCATACCTGTAATTCCCTTGTAGATGCAGCGGTTGATGTGTAATTTGATGTTTAAAAAGTATGCAAATGAGCCTTCAGAGCACCGGGGGGCGGGCTTTTCCCTTCTGAGAATCGTATCTTCACCACCCTCCCGGGTCCTAGGCACGCCCTCCAGTGTTTAGAAACTCCCCTATCCTTTATGATTGACAGCGCTTAGACCGTTCGCCGCAGCTGAACGATGTCCCAGTAGCGCTTGCAGTGCCGAACACTGCAAGTGCTTGGATTCAACTGCGCACGCGTCGTCACTTCGCCGAACCCGGAAGTGAGGGCGCGCACTTCTTATCAGTTGAGAGGAGCCAGGAGCGAGCTCGGAGAAGTGACGGCGCGTGCGGGGGTTAAGGGGTTAAAGGCAGATGTCATATATCGCCGTTTGCATCATGTCCTAGTGCACCAAACACGACCGTGTGAATGGGGCCGTATCTATTCCGCAATATTGCATGCACAAGTATAGGCATTTTGAATGGGGCGCCCGACCGTGTGTTCCGATTGCAGACCCGCAATAATACGGCCGTCTGAATGGGGCTTTAATCTGTCATTTTAGTGATACAGTCAGTATTAAAGGACAGTATATCACTGTGTGCATCACTGTGCACTGCACCGGCATTCATACCTAATCCGTTTTGTTAGGTGTAGCATTATGTTGCGTCCGTATTACGGGCAGGTATAATTCATCGCTCTGTACATAAGTGTGCAGTGGAGCGAAATTTATTATAGCTAATTCCTTCTGTTAACTGTAGCCTTATGTTGCGTTCATATTACGGGCAGGTATAATTTATTGCCCTGTACATAAGTGTGCAGTGGAACAAAATTTATCATAGCTAAGGCTACTTCCACACTAGCGTTTGTCTGGCAGAATGTTGGATCTGTACTAACGCTTGCACATGTGTGCTGTCAGAAGTCCGGCCCGGTCTCATTCACTATAATGGAGACGGGCGTAAGATGCGGACGCAGTGCGTCAAACATGCCGAGAGATGGCCGGACAAATACCGCAGCATTTTGCAACAGGCCAGAGCTGCCACTGTCATCCACTGGTCGTGTTTTGACCAACAATCCAGCTGTACTGGAATAGTTGACTCACTCTTCAACATCATCTCAAGTGACAACAGATACACCCAGCCAGGAATCAGTCGATTCATCTGACACCACGCTTAGTTGGAACTGACTTAGTTGCACCCTCACCTGTCCTGAACATGCCTCTTACTTTTGTGGCTCCTTCTGCTAGCCACCGGCTCTGCTATGCTTTTCAGGGTTGATGAGCTTTGTGTGGACATTCAGCAGTTACAGGCCAGACCACACTCGGAGGAGAGGTCTGCTGTGGGACAGTCAGGTGGGAGCACATGTTGTGAGGTCAGGGACATGCGCAAGAGACAGGTGAGGGTGACACAAGTGACGACCAAACATTTGTAGATGATGATGTAGCTGATCACATGTGGTAGCCGGGTGAAGAGGGGACATCATCATCAGGGGGCAAGGGTTGCAGCGTGCTCGTGGGACAGCAGATTGGCAGTGTGCCCATGAGACAGCAGGTTGGAAGCAGTGGGAGATCTGGAGCCAAATGCAGAAGGGGTACACCATCTGCTACTCGGGAGACTACCTGTGTGGAAAACACAAGCAGTGCATGGGTTCATAAAAGCAGCGGCAGGTAGGCATCACGCAGTGGTTGAGGGAAAATGTCATACCTGGCGGTGTGAGAATTATTCACCAAGTCACTGGGGGATGTTAGCATGTTGCAATGTACGATGTGTGGAATGAAGAAGAGCAACGGAGCAGGGCGCAGCCGTTGCGAAGTGCGGCTTGACTTAGGGGGAAGCCAGAAGGCAGGAAAGGGTTAAAGGTTTGTTGTAAATGGGATGGTGGCTGATTGGTAGATAAGGGGGTGTAGGTCAGATAGGGTTTGGCGGGCTGTATATATAGATGGGTTAGGGGTGTGTCTCTCCAGTGGTCATTAGGTACCTGTGAGAGTTTATCTGGATGTAGGATGGCTTCTTTGGATGATCTGATGGCGGCAGCGAGGGCAGCGGCTGAGCAGCATGGGCCGGAGTGGCTGCAGAGAAGCTTACAGGCAGCGCTAGGTGGGCAGGCAATATCGCAGGAGACTGTAGGTAGAATGAGGGCTAGAAGAGCGGTGCCCCCTGAGTGCTTGAGTCCGGAGGCAACCCCCAGGGTGAGAAGACATGTGAGGAGCCCTTCAAGGGACCCTCCGCTGCGGTCGGCTGTCGCAGCGGTGGATAATACACGCCACCGCAGCGGGAGGAATCCGGTACCGCGGCGGGCACATGCATGTGAGGGCAGGAGCAGCGGACGGCCTGTGCCTGAGAAGCGGCGGGGAAGTGTGCAAAGTGGGGCGCCGTCCTCCTCGCAGGTGGTCCGCTGCAGGGAGCGAGCTAGCAACGCTGACTTACCTGGGGTAGCAGTTGGAGGAGGTTCGGGAGAGCACTTCGCTGAGAGAAAGTCGGGTCCGACATGTTGGAGAAGCAGAGGAGCAGGCAGACAGGCAGAGAGCGTCTGTGGAGCGCCAGCACCATCTACTGGTCAGTGCTGGCGGATCATCGGGGATGACGGCAGGAGGCTCTACGATGTGGTCGGCGGCTGCTGGGAACAGTTCTCAGGGACGGCCAGGTGAGAGGACGACGAGTCAGGCTGAGGGGCAGGGGGCCAGGGTTTTTTGGGGAGGGTGCAGTACGTGGAGTAGGGTCCCAAGTTTTGGCACAGGAGCTGGTATCGGGTATGTTAGCTCTTTTGGCGCGTTTGGGATCGGGTGTTGGGTCTTCACCTGCAGCAGTGTGGGCCCCCGCGCCTGCGACGGGAGTGGTAGCCAGTTCGGTTAATCCGGTCAGTGCACCAGCGGAGGTTGTAGTGGAGACGGTAAACGAGACAGTGACGGAGGTGGCGGTTAGCGGTAGCAGGGCGGTTAAGGCTGTTGAGGAGGTCAGGCTTGCGGATTCCACGAAGGGTGAGGTATATGTGTGTTTTGAAGGGCCGTTGGGGGCTCATTTGAAATCTGAGGTTAGGGAAAAGATTTGGAAGTACGAATATGTGGAGATATTTTCGTTGCTTCCGTTGGAGAAGTTTCACTTAGATAGGGTGAAACCGGATGAGAGTAAGAAGGAGGAGGAGGAGAAGAGTCGTTATAGGTTGATCCCACGTACTTTTATGAATTGGCTTCAAGCGTTTGCCATTTTGGCTAGTGTGGTTGGGGAGAAGGCGCCGGAGCATTGTTCGGCCCTTTTTTGTTATATGGATGCAATAGGGGAGGCTCATCGGGTGTATGGGGGGTAGCGTGGCTTAGATACGATGAGCAGTTTAGGCAGAGGAAAGCTGTTAGGCTGAGTATCCGGTGGGACCATAAAGATATTGGTTTATGGATGAGGTTGATGGCCACACCGAAAGGGGGTAATCAGCCCTTTCGGGGAGCGGCCGGGGGGTCCTCGGCGTCTGATTCCACAAGTGGGCACAGGAAAGGTTGTTGCTGGCAATACAACGAGGGGTATTGCAAGTTCCTTGCAGATTGCCGGTACAAGCACGAGTGCTCCGGTTGCGGAGGCGCGCATAGCTTGTCACGATGCTTTAAGCGGGGAAAAGGGAAGGGACATGAGGCTGCGCAGAAGAGGGGTGACTCCGGTGAGGGTGGACGAGATGGAGCCGTTTTTAAGGATGTATCCAAATAAGGAGGCGGCGGAGTTGTTATTAGCTGGTTTTAAGGAAGGTTTTAAGATTCCTTGTAGTTCTGTTGGTTTGGGGGGGGGGCTGTTCGGAATTTGTTCCCAGCTCTTCAGCGACCGGATGTGGTGTCAGAGAAGATAGTTAAGAAGGTGGAGGCAGGTCGCGTTGCTGGCCCTTTTGCTGTGTGTCTGTTGTCGGACTTGTGGGTATCACCTTTGGGTTTGGTGCCCAAAAAGGAGCCGAATAAATTCCGGCTCATACAAAATCTTTCGTATCCGGTGGGCGATTCAGTGAATGATGGCATTGAAGACGCGTTGTGTTCTGTTTCATACACATCATTTGATGCAGCGGTTCGGTGGGTGCGCAGATTTGGGCAGGGAGCTTTGTTGGCAAAAACCGATATTGAGGCAGCCTTTCGTTTGTTGCCAATTCATCCCGAGAGTTTTCGTTTGCTCGGTTTTAAATGGGAGGGTCAGTTTTACGTAGATTGTTGTTTACCTATGGGTTGCGCGATTTCGTGTTCATTATTTAAGAAATTTAGTTCCTTTCTAGAATGGGTAGTGAAACGGGAGGCAGGTTGGAACTCTGTTTTGCATTACTTAGACGATTTTTTATTTTTGGTTCCGGCTGGGTCCCGGGTGTGTTCTGTGTTGTTACGCACAATGGAACGGGTAGCCGCGAGATTTGGTGTGCCGTTGGCACCAGAAAAAACTGAGGGACCTGCCACATCTGTGAAATTTTTAGGGATAGTGATTGACAGTGTGGCTATGGAATGTAGGTTGCCGGAGGACAAGGTGGTTGATTTGCGGCGTGAGGTGGCTTTGCTGTGTCGAATGAAGAAGGTGCAGTTGCGGCGAGTGCAGTCGGTTTTAGGAAAATTGAATTTTGCCTGTCGGATCTTACCTATGGGGCGGGTGTTTTGTCGGCGTTTAGCTATGGCAACAGCGGGTGTGAAGGTGCCTTTCCATTTTGTGAGGTTATCTTCGGAGGTGCGGGCAGATTTAGAAATATGGGATCGTTTTTTATGTGAATACAACGGTCGCTCCATGTGGATGGAGGCGCCTGTTTCCAGTGTGGATTTGGAGCTGTTCACGGATGCTTCAGGTTCTTGCGGATACGGTGTTTTTTGTCAGGGTCATTGGAGTGCGGGCCCGTGGCCTGACAAGTGGAGGACGGCGGGTTTCCTGGGTAACCTGGCTTTGCTTGAATTGTTTCCTATTGTTTTAGCAGTCGAGTTGTGGGGCGATTGGTTGAGGAATAAACGGGTTTGTTTTTGTTGTGATAATATGGGGGTAGTGCAGGCAATTAATAGTCAGTCAGCTTCTTCGCCACCTGTGGTGCGTTTGCTTCGTCATTTAGTTCTTAAGGGTTTGCAGTTAAATTCCTGTTTTGTTGCGGTGCATGTGCCCGGTGTGGATAACGCCATTGCTGACTCCCTTTCTCGTTTCCAGTGGGATCGTTTTCGCCGTTTGGTGCCAGAAGCGGATGTTCAGGAGTCGCCTTGTCCTCAGTGGCTCTGGAGCGTGGCCTTGGGGTCTTCTCGGATTTAATCAGGCGGTCCGTGAGTAGCAGCACGTGGTCGGCTTATTCTGCTGTGTGGTCCCAGTGGGAATGTTTGTTGTATGAGGTAGGGGGTTGTGAAGGTACGGAGAATATGCTGATGTTATTGGTTTATTTTGTAGGTTTGTCTTTTTCTGCAGGGTTGTCCTTTTAGGTAGTGTCTAAAAGAGTAGCTGCGGTGGCCTTTTGGTTGCGACTGCGCGGTTTGGCAGATGTGTCCAAAAGTTTTTTGGTGCGGCAAGCGCTGAAGGGGTATCGTCGAAGTGTGGTGCGCAAGGACACGCGCCGCCCAGTTTCGTTCGCGGTATTGTGGAAGTTGTGGGAACAATTAGCAATTACGTGCTCTTCTGGGTTTGAGGTGTGTTTGTTTCGGGCTGCATTCTCTTTAGCATTTTTCGGAGCGTTTCGTGTTTCCGAGCTGGTGGCGGTTAGTAGGGCGCGTGGTGGTGGTCTGTTAAAGAAGGATGTTTGCTTTTGTGAGGAGGGTCTGCGGTGTGTCATACGCAGATCAAAAACTGATCAGGAGGGTAGAGGTGTGTGCATTTTATTGCGCCCGTTGGTTCTTCGGCGTTTTGTCCAATTCAGTGTTTGATGGAATTTCTTAGTTTGCGTTCTGATGTGTCGGCTTCTTTGTTGGTTCATCAGGATGGTTCGGTTTTGTCACGTTTTCAGTTTGTGGCAGTTTTTAGGAAGTGTTTGACGGAGGCGGGTTTTCCGGCTTCCGAGTTTGCGTCGCACTCTTTCCGGATAGAGGCGGCGACGGAGGCGGCCAGGTGGGGTTTAGGTGAAGATGCTATAAAACGTATAGGGCGTTGGGAGTCGGCGTGTTTTCGTGCTTATATTCGTCCTCACTTGGTGTGAGTTTGGTTGGCTTTGTAAAAGCCTTGTTGTTTAGCTTTGTCTTAGTTGCAGTTATTAACAATTTGAGGTTAAGTGTGCTTTGTTTATTTTCAGGGTCTTCACCGTGTTTGGCATGGATCTTCGGGCATTCATATGTCTATTGGGGGGCTTTGAGAGCTGATGTGCAGCGGAATGGACGTCAATTGGGTTTCCAGCAAGACGTATTACAGGTTCGGTGGATTTGTTTGAGGGGTCTTTTGTGGGGTCGTGTATTGCCCGAGTTCCACGTGTATGCTACTTTGGATCGCCCTCCCGACATTTTAGTTCTAAACATTGGTGGAAACGATTTAGGGGTGCGACGTTCCAGGGATGTCATACGTGATATCAAATTGGATTTATTGCGACTATTAGCTGATTTTCCTGATGTCTTACTGGTTTGGTCCGAGGTTGTTGCACGGCGGTCGTGGTGGTTGGCCAGGTCTGTTGCTCGTATTAACAAGGCTCAGGCGAAGTTAAACAAGGAAGTGGGGCGTTTTGTACGTCGTCAAGGGGGATTTGTGGTCCGGCATAAGGATCTTGAGGCAGCGTCGCCGCAATTTTTGCGGGCAGACGGGGTACATCTTAATGAGATCGGCATGGATTTGTGGGCGCTGGGGCTACAGGAGGGTTTGGAGACAGCCCTTAAGGTTTGGCAGGACGAACATATCACCTATGTTCGTTGGTTGGCGGATTAATAGGGGGGATCCTGGGAGGCAATGCATTGTTTTACAGGTGCATGACACATTGGAGTGTGCATCTCATGAGGTTCGGTAAGCTGACGGTTGGGGGCTCCTGTTTGGGCTGTTAGGCCTACAGGGGTATATATATGTATATTTGGAGGTTTTGGTGCCCTTGGGTCGGTGAGTGCGGCCAAGGGTAAGGTGGCAAGACATGGTGAGATGGTGTGTGAAGAATGCAGCTTGCTTGGGTTGCCTTCTAGGATCCTTCCACGATGTAGGAGGTTGTAAGAATGGGGTTGGTTTTGACGGTAGTTGGACTGAAATGTTTTGCACTTATGATAGGTGTTTGAGTGTTGAATATTATTGTATTATTGTATTATTTTAATATTATTATTGTTATTAATAAGAAGGATATTATGTTATTTGTTAATAAATTCGGCTGCTACGGCCTTTCACCAAGAAGCAGACTCTGTGTGTTAATTGAGGGGATTTGTTGGTGGGGGGTCAACAAGTAGCCGGATGGTGTCTTCCATCCTATTAAGTCAAGGTGAGGAGCAGCATGTTTGCACTATGGCCCTGTGTCAACACATGGAGCACACCATAAAAACCACCATAAAAACTGTGCCGCTCACATAGTGTTACAGCAACCACATCCTCCCACCAGCCCGTACCCCCTCTTAAGCAGTTAGGGCTCCTGTATGTCAACTATGGGATGAATGATGTCATTCCACTCCTTCACATCCTGGAGGGGATACTGAGCAATCTGACAGAAGATGTGGTGCCTGCTTCTCATGGCCACCTGAGCCCTGAGGAGGATGAACTGGCAGAGGAGGAGGAGGACATAAACGTCCAGGAATTTTATACACAACTAAGTGGTTTATCTGACCAAGCGACAGGATAGGAGCATGAGAAGCTGGAGGGTGATGACGCAGACGACGGAGATGACCCTGACAGACCATGACAGTATGAAGTGGAGATGGAGGCAGGGAGGTCCTCCAAGTCCCTTGCGCAAAGTCCCTTGCGCAGCTGGCCATGCTTTCTTATTTGTGTAGTGACAGCTACATTGTCAGAATTCGGCAGAAGGATGACTATTGGCTATCCACATGGTTAGACCCTCGCTACCAGTCAAAAATGGGGGTATTTTTAGACCTTCTACGAGGGATGAAAAAATTGACTACTATAGAGACTGTGTAGTCAGTTCGTCCTCACCAAGGTCTGACTGGGAGGACCCTCTGGGCTCATGCTCCACTGCCATGACTAGTGGGGGCATAAGCAGCAACTTAACTTAAGTCTGGAGTCTCTAATAAGCAGTTTTCTTTGACCATTGTCTGAAGAAACATCCCAGCAGCAGCAGCGGGATATCCAGCAGAACCTTAAAGGGAATATCCAATCCTAAAAAGTCCCCCCATATGCTGGGCACCCCACGCTGAACATACTTATCCGGGTCCCCGCTCCCTGCGCTGCTCCTGGTCCCTGCACCGCTGCTGCAGCTTCTCCCCATGCACGGATGAAAATATCCAGTGTTGGGGGGAGCAGCCAATGGCAGGCGGGGATGGGGACAAGCCTCCCTAGTGTCACTCACAATGCTAGGGAGGCTCGTTCCTGTCCCCACCTGCCATTGGCTTACCCCTAAGAGAACTCGCCTTTTCTCCCAAGATGTTGAGAGACTAACCTTCATAAATATGAATCAGGTGTGGATGAACCAGGAGTTCCAGACACCAGTGAGTGATGCAATAGAATAGATTTGAATAGAAATTGTGTAAAATGGGCTGCTACTTCTGGCCAATTGCTGCTGACACCAATCTGATGCTGCCACCTGCCTGATGCCAACCTCCTGCTGCGTCTAAAGCTATTCCTACAATGGGGCTTCTTGGCTTACTGATATCTATATGTTACATTTTTACAAGGATATGCATACCACAGCTATTACACTGCTGTTATTGGGTTCTGCTACTACTGTGATCTTTCACCTTCTTAGGGTACATTCACACGACCGTATATTTGTATCCGCTTCCGTTCCGCAGCCGTTCCGCAATTTGCGGAATATATGCGGACCTATTCATTCCTATGGGTCAAAAAAGTGTGCGGACAACATTCAGTATGTTGTCCGCATCCGTGTTTCCGCATTTGTAGTCCGCAAGAATATAAAGCTTGTCCTACTATTGTCCGCACAGATCGGTCCGCAGCCCCATTCAAGTCTATGGATCCGCAATTAGCGGATGACATACGGAATGGTTTCCGTATGTCATCCGATTTTTGCGGATCCGTTATTTGCGGACCGCAAATCGGAAGGTATTCCATACGGTCGTGTGAATGTACCCTTATGTTGTGTGCCACTGCTGTGCCTCCCCTCACCACTCTGTCATGGGGCCACTACTGTCATTGTTACTGCCACTGCCTCCCCTCCCCACACTGTCATGGGGCCACTATTGTCACTGTTACCATTACTGCTGCTGGTGCTGTTACCCTCCCCACTCTGTCATAGGGCCACTACTTGTTGCACTGCACATTTATGTACATGGCGATAATTTGTAGCAGAGTCTGTAGTTCAGCAGTCTCCTACACTCTCCCTGCATTCTCCCTGCAGTCTAGCTTCCAAGCCTTCACACTGATATTGGGCCACCAAGTGGGAAGATAATTAGGCAGATTGGCCTGGGTATACTAGATTTATCACTATTGGTGATGAATTAATTTGCAACTAATTGAATTTATAGTCGAACTTCGGCGAAGCAGCTGAATCAAATTTTTCAAAACTTCGCTCATCTCTAGCCACAACCCTCCCTCATTACACAAATACACATCACCCATTATGCTTCAATCCAATTAGCATACAAGTTTATATAGCTTGGAGCTGGAAAATGTGCATAAAATGATGATATTGTCAAAATACTCTCTTGCCTAATAATTGAGCACACAGTGTACATTTTGGATATTTATCCCATACTTTGTATATATATTTTCCACTGGCTAAGGAAAAATTCTACTATCCTTCTGTCTGTTGCATTTACCCACGCCTTCATAATTTCCACCCTTTCTTTGAACTACATTTAATAACTGTGTTCCCACAATTATTATATTGCATGAAGTGTTTGGCTTGTTCATCTTTTGTTTCATAACGTTGGATAAAAGGTTTCCTTTTATTCTTCCTAGAGGATCGGAAAATGTTCACAATTTCAATAACAGCTGATATAATGTGATAATGTAAGCTATTATTCTACTTTGTTTAGATAAGTTTTTGTAAGCATTTTTAAAAACCCTTAAAATATATCCAATGTATAATATTTTATTTTTAAAGGAGGCTCCCTAGTCATGTCTATTTGGCTGGAGAACTACAACATTAATGTACACGTCAATATAGAGCTACATGTATAATACTACTTCATTATGCATCAGGACTCTCCCAATTGATTATATTTGCCATGTCCACATTTTTTTTACGTTCATACAGTCCCACAAATGGGGTATAATAGTACATTACTTTTAGTACTTTTACATTTATTTACTATTGCTATTCGCCAATGTATTCTGCAGCGTTGTACAGAATTTGTCATCATACACATCAGTCCCTTTCCCCATTGTAGGAAGTCAGAAGACAATGTATTTTGGCCAACTAATCCCTTATGTTTTCATGTTTTGCTTGTTGAATACACAACTGTTAGCTACTGAGGAAGAGGACAGGAGACCTGGAACGCGTACACCTGTCTCAACTATGCTGAACATACTTTCCTTTTTATATTCATCTCATATCACCTACTTTATCATCAGTATCTTGTGACCATTGATATGTTGGAACAGAGTAAGTAAGAATGTAGGTTAGAATCAACTCACCTCCACTTCCATGATTAAACGTTGTCTGAAGTGTAGTCTGCTCAGCACTCAGGATAATCATAAAATGTCTTTATTTTGACTCAGGACATAAGTTAAAAACATCGTGCTTACCGGTTTCGGGCAGAGGAGCCCTTAGTCATGGTTGGAACAAAGCATCTAGGATTTGGGTCTAGATAGCAACATGTACGCTGCTCCTTATGCCAGACCTGTGAAACTATATGGCACAGTCAGTCTTAAGAATCTCACTGCACCTGTGCTGAAATCTCTGCCTGTGGAGACAAGTCTTGGTTGGGCAGAGATGCCACCATCAGTGGCAAACATTAGTGTTCAGCGATGAATACTTGTTCTGCTTTGGTACTACTAATGGCTGCATCAGAGTTTCCAGAAGGGCTGGAGAGTGCCTACTGCCATCATGTATAGTGCAGAAACACACAGGACCAACAACAAGTGTTATGGTGAGGAGCGCCAATAGCTACTATGCCTGTTCTGGTATTTTTGGAGGGAACACTAACCAGCCTTCAGTATTTCTAGGACCAGTCTGTCTGCCTTTTTTGACATAGTTAGGAGACAGGGGTATCACTATAGGGAAAGCGGCTGCTTCGGGGCCCAAACTCAGAAAGGGCCCACCCAGGAGGAGGAATAAAAGATTTTATTTTCAGGGTCCCCTCAACAGTATTGTACAATGAAATTATATACAGAGACACTGTAGGAAACGGAAAGAGCGGCTGCCGGCCTTGGTCTGAGAGAGCAATCTTAACTAGACACAGGAGTGGAGGTTGTATGGGTGGAGGGGGTTGTGAAGAAATTGCTGGAGGGGTGGGGGAAGCCCATTCAAAAATCTGCTGTGGGGCCCAGTCATTTCTAGTTACGCCACTGTTGGTGTTCAAACAAGTTAATTGTACATCCACACACTGCCCAAGCTACACAACGTGGTCTTCAGGGTGTACAGCAGCTCCCTTGGCCAACTTTATCATCAAATCTCACTCACCCCCATCAAGAATATCTGGGACTTGATGGGGCAATGAATCTCCCATGCACAGCTGGCATTTGCTTGTTGTAGTGTATGTTCAGTAAGGGTCCACTGTCCAGAACTCCAATAATGAAAGAGGGTACTGAACAGCACTCAATATGATGTGATGCAACAGGTGGATTCTTTATTTGAAGCTTCAAGGCAATGTTTTAGATACTCAGACTGTTTTTCAAACTATAGATTAGATAAATTAAAACTGCAGGTTTTAGCTAAAGTCTGAAAAAAAGATCTGCAGGTCTGAAACGGTGAACTTTTTTTTGACTCTGGAGCACCAGATAAAGCCACAATTTGCTGCAACATGTAATACTGACTACTGCTTAGTACCCCTGTATTACGCACAGAGCCATGTACATGGAGCTTGTCTGGAATTGCATGAAGTCCGTGTAGCTTCATACTACAAAGGTGTAGGCAATTCATGCACAACTGTATGGTGTCTGTATTGTCATATAGCACAATATCATGAGGATTATTCCATAAATGTAATGCTCATGGGGAGAATACTTCCATAATTATTACTTCTGACAGAATATGAAAATTAAAGTATACAGAAATATGTGGCATCCAATAGACTATGGTTGCCTTATAATGCAGAAGTTGAACAGATCTGTAGTATGTCTGTGTACATGATTTCTTACTGCTGTGGTCCTGAAACATACTTTAGGGCACTGTACATAAATGATAGCCACTCTGCTTTTTTGACAGCTGATTTCTTTGAATATTAGCTGTGATGTGACATTGAAGTTCATAGAACATTCAGAGGATTTATCTGAAAAGTCAGCGATCCACAGACCTTTTACTGTCATTGACTCCTTAAAATATCTCTCCTTCTGGGGAAAAAAACTACTTCAACAGCAAAATAACTCATTGTGGTGAAGGGAGAAGCTTTAATAATTCTTTGCTATTGACTGCATGATTACTCAGCATCACACGTTACCTGGTCTTCTAATTCAAGCCTGCATTTATGTACAGTGGATAATGAGGGGAAAAAGCATGTCTTCACTTTTTATTGGGCTTGTAAATGGTCAAAATGAGAATATAATAAAACATATTAGTAATTGTTATGTATAAAACCATACATAAGCATATTCAGGCTTGTAGGGACATAGTAACAATTCTGGACCTTGTGAATATGCAGCGAGTCCACATGGGAGACGTGAGGGGGGAGGATGGGAGTGGTAGTAGTTGCAGATGGAAGTATTACTCACAGAGGTGGCTGTCCCACGTTCACAGAGCTGGGCACAGTGGAGAGGGGTGTAGCTGGTGTTGTTATTTCCCCTGGAGCACACACAGGTTGGGGCCTCCATGTTGAAAGGTGGGATGCCTTTGCTGTTGCTAGGGTCACTGTAAAGGGTAAACTTTTGTAATGTGTTGCTAAGTGAAATGTTGTGATTTACTGTATTTGTATACCTAATAGCATTGTTTAGTGTTAATACTTGGGATCATCCACATAGTTTGCCGGGAGATGGACCTGGATCCGCCCCCTAGTTAGTGGGTAATGATACTCTAGCTGAGGAAGAGTGATGACCTACTTGTGCAAGTTCCTAGGCCCAAGCTCAGAGAACCTTCATCTCTGAGACAGTCTACAGCCAAGGAAGATATTTTGTCATAAGAGCTCCAGAGCTAAGACATTAGAAAGTCCAGAATCTGCAAGGCCATCCACACTTTGAGATGGTTTGGCCAGCTGTATCTTAAATCTGTACCCCTCAACCCAGGTAATACGGAAACATTTACAAGGAACCTCATTACAGTCACAAGGTTCTACAGAGAAACTTTCCATCATTACTGCAATCCATACGCTGCTATTTGGGAAAGGATTGCACCTACTTGGAACTGTACCTTGTTACTGTTGGATGTACTACTACTCCTATTCTACACTTTAGTAAAGAAACACTTATTTATTAATATCAACTGGCCTGCTGACTCCTCCATCATCTGCCAACCACTTCATCCACACTACTGGCTTGCACCATGCGACAATCATCATGGGCGCCCTAGTCACCACCAGGCAGGAGCCCCACAACCAGGGCCTGCCCTGAGGGAAGAAAGGGTGTGCCCCCAGTCACTGCCAAGGGGTTAGGTGGCGAAATTGCCACTGTACTACCCCACTCAGGACAAAAACTACCACTCCCATCCTCTGCTCCTCTCCTGGGCTATATGCAACACAAGTAGGCAGGAAACATGCACTCATAACTAGAAAAAAACTCACTGAGTTGATTAGTGCAAATCTCATACATGTGTAAAGAGAGGTACAAACGCCTATTATAACACTGTTCCACTTGTGTCCTGGCTGAGACACAGCTCCATGGTCCTCCAAGATGACTAAGTTATATCACTTTACACAGAAAACTCCTTCCAGCTCATTATGAGGGGCGCTTTAGAAATCTAATACACTGCATTTCCTTCAGTGGTGCAGACTCTCTTTCTAGCAGCAAGATTATGAGCAGGGGCTGGAAGGCTTGAGACCTGGACAAGTGCTGCAGAATATGTTTGACTTCTACAATATCAGCATACCTCCCAACTTTAAAAAATCACAAAGCAATTTTTTTTCATACTAGGCCATGCCTCTATCTCCGCCCAAAACATAACTATACATACCCAGTCCCCTTAATGCACCCACATAGTAATTATTCCCTCTTTGTGCCAGATATGTCCAGATATGTGCCCCTCACAGTAGTTATGCCAAGATATGTGCCTCCTCACAGTAGATATGACCAGATATGTGCCCCTTTCGCAGGAAGTAAAAAAAACAAACAGTAAATACTCACCTGGTTCCTCCGATGATCACAGCTCAGCTGCCGGTGCTCCCTAGTAGCAGAAGGATAATATTATACATCACGCTCCTATCTAGGAGGAGTAGAGGTTGATTCCCAGCATGCCTCACTGCTCCTACACAGACCAGCAGTGCGATGTGTGACCGTACATCATGCTGCTGCAGTAGAGCACTGTCTGCTGGGGTGAATGGTGGAACGGGTAGCGGACAGCTCTCTGCTCCACCATTACAATCAGCTGAGAGCAGGACATAAATCCGGGACTGTCCCGCTGGATCTGGGACGGTTGAGAGGTATGATATCAGGACAAATGTCATTGTGTTTGTTGCAGTTGTAGCAGTCTCTTGCACCTCCTGCTCAGCTGGGTATGGTTCACAGGAGTCCACTAGAATTTTTGTGGGGTCAGAATGGCTGGACTGACAGTCAGAGACTGGCAAGTGGGTGTTACCTCCTCAGAGGCCTGCACTCAAACTCTCCAAAGCAATAGAAGGAAGAAGAGGGGCTGGGCTTGCTTGTAGCCCAACCCTCCTTCTAGCTACATTTGGACACTAATGGGACACTACAATGAAGCAAACCTGTCACCATGAAAATGCAGGCAGTATGAAATAAAGCAGGAGGAGCTGAACAGATTGATAAACAGTTTTGTGTATACAGATTGTGCACACTTTCTATTTTATGTGCGCATATAAAGACAGCTGTCAATAACAGATAGGATGGCCCACAGGTCTTCCAAGTATAGAAAGAGCAGAGATTTAACCCCTTCAGGACCCTGTGATTTTCCTTGTTTGTGTTTATGTTTTTCACTCCCTGCATTGCCAGAGCCATAACATTTTTATTTTTCTGCTCACAGAGGGAGAGGTTGTACTTGCAGGAGAAGTGGTACTTTTTAATGATAAAATGTACTATTGCATTCAATGTAGTGGGAAGCTGGAAAAAATTCCAAATGGGGTGGAATTGGAAAAAAAAACCACAATTCTGCCACCGTTTTATAGGTTTTGTTTTTACAGAGTTCCCTTTGTGGTAAAACTGACCAGATACCTTCATTCTATGGGTTAGTATGATTACGGTGATACTGCATTTATATAGTTTTTCTTGTGTTTTGATACTAAAAGAATAAAACCTTTTTTGACTTTTGATGACTTTTAAATTACGTTTTTTGGGAGGTGAAGTGATGAAAAAATGACAAATCAGCATTTTGATTTTTTTCCATTATGCTGTTCTCCTTATGGGATACGTATTTTATTATTTTAATAGTACAGGCATTTTCGACTGTGATGTCCATAATGTTTACATTTTTTATTTTTTTTATTTTTTGTTCTAGGGAAAAGGTGTGTGATTTGAATTTTTATATTTGTTCAAATATTTTTTTTAAACTTTTTTTTACTTTTTTAAGTCACCCTAGGTGGCTATCAAATGCAATCATTAAATTGCATTTTGTATTCTATAATGAATATCTATACTCAGTATATTCCAATTCAGTGCTGGCACCTGCAAGTCTGCATTGGAATATACTAGTAATTGGCCTGGAAACCTCAGGCCTATTACTAGTATGGGACACCTTCCCCGATCTCATCCAGGGGGAGGCGGGCCAGGCTGGGAAGTGAGTGGCACCTGGTTTAAGCGATCCCATTTCAACACTCACATTTGACCACATTTGATCATCTGAGGGGTCGCTGAACGCTTGCTATCGCCATTAAAGTGGTTCTCAGGGAATTATGAAAATAAAAATATTAATATTTTTATTTAAATATTACATTATTTTACATAAATTCTTAAATACCTTTAATTAGTTATAATGGCTCATTTTGTCTATGGATCAATCATAGGGGAAATACAATGGCTGCTGTTCTATTAGTTCACACAATAACTGTCCTAATCTCACAGGAGGACAAGTTACCTCACAACACTGAGGTAAAAAGCTGCCTCATCCTCCTCTCTGCTCTACGTGTCAGGGATTATGATCCTAAATACAGCTGATAAGATCTTCAGCTGAATCTCTGTAGGAGTGGAGTTCATGAGGAGACATGAATTACAGAGAAGAGGTGGGGATGTGGCTAATGAGCAGAAGCACTTGTATGCAGTCTCTATTACCACAGCCCCACATTATCATAGCCTCATATTGTCCTGTCTGTCCTCTCAGCTGAAGATCTTATCATCTGTATTCAGGATCATAATCTCTGACAAGTAGAGCAGAGAGGAGGATGAGGCAGCTCTTTAGCTCAGTTCTGTGTGATTAGGACAGGTTTTGTGTGTACTAATAGGATGGAGGCCATTTTATTTCTCTTAATGATTGCTCCTTAGACAAAACGAGCCATTATAAATAATGAAAGGTATTTGGGAATATATTTTTTAATAAAGTAATATTTAAGTATTTTTATTTTCTTACTTCCTGGAGAACCTCTTTAATGTCTGGTATCATGTAAAACAGCAGAAACTCAGCATTTATTTTTAAGGAACACACTTTTGTCTTACATGTGCAGTGGAGGTCCAGAAAGGTTTAAATGAATAAATTACAAGTTATTCTGAATATTTTCCCATAAAACTATATATCACTCTGGTCAGCTCCTCCTGGTCTACAACATGCTGCCTGCAGATTGCACTATGTTTTCTTGGTGATCGGTTCGCTTTAAGTCATGTGTTTAGTTAGTTTATATGAATACAGCTGATTGTCACATGTTACCAAATGTTTCCTCTCAACAATTTAATAGTGGTTGGTAAAGAGAAAGTGCACGGAAAATGTAAGCTTCTTCTGCCAAATACAGAGAGGAGCCAAAAAGAGACAGTTGGCTCACTGTAATGTCCTGAGTGACTGGAAGGGCATATTAGGTCAAAGAAAACACACGGTGCTTTATGTCCTACATTGCTGAGCCCAAATCATTTCAATATGCAAACACGAATGACTCTACTTGAAAAGTCAACAGCAGTCAACACCAGGTCCCTCCTGGACAGCAGACAGTGGCTTGCACATTTATTCCATCTCATGATTTGGGGTCATAATTTATGTGTACTGAGTTGTGTGACAAACATCTTTTCGGCATTCATGAATCACATCCTATCACACTATACTTCCTGATGGAAGGTCAAAATAAAGTTTTGTTTTTAGGATTTTACTTGCTCTATATTAAGGATAGGCATTGGTGAATGATTAATGTGGTTCAAGCTCTGGGATTCCAATCTATCACCAGAACTCTAACAAGTGGTCGCGTCATTATTCCAAGGGTCTGATCACTACTGGTCACACATTGATATCCTATATTAGGGATAGGCTGTCAATATAAAATACAGGAAAGCTCATTAGCTGATGTACAGGGTGGGCCATTTATATGGATAAACCTAAATAAAATGGGAATGGTTGGTGATATTAACTTCCTGTTTGTGGCACATTGGTATATGGGAGGAGAGAAACTTTTCAAGATGGGTGGTGACCATGGCGGCTATTTTGAAGTTGGCCATTTTGGATCCAACTTTAGTTTTTTCAATGGGAAGAGGGTCATGTGACACATAAAACTTATTGAGAATTTCACAAGAAAAACAATGATGTGCTTGGTTTTAACGTAACATTATTCTTTTGTGAGTTATTTACAAATTTTGACCACTTATAAAATTTGTTCAAAGTGCTGCCCATTGTGTTGGTGTCAGGCAGGGGAATGGGCAACCCCTATCTCACCCCAAACCCCCTGTCCCTGCCTACTTGCCTCAACTAGGCTAGGCCCTAGCGGACAACTAGACGACGGTCCCTAACCTGAATAGGGAGGAAGGGCCTAAACAAAACTAAGACAGAGAACACAAGGAATGAATAGTCCGAGTACACCGGGAAGATACGTTCAGCCAGAGCCAAGTCCAGCGGATGTAATACTTAGCGAGGTCGACCAGGAGGTGTGCGGTACAGAGGATATCTATCAAAACGTAGTGCAGGAACAAAGCAGGGTTCAATCACTGGAGGTCACGAAGCACAAACGGATGAGACGAAGGTGAGGTCAGAACACAGCAGGATGATATGCAGAAGTTCGCTGGTGCAGGAAGAACCAAACACTGGCAACTAAAGGGTGGAATGTCAGACTTAAATGCTGCCAGAGCTCCCGCCCTAATACCAGATAGGTGCAGGGAGACTGACAGCCACACCAGGCAACAAATAGAACACAGGAAGAGAGGCAGAGCCCAGCACCTGCTATGACACACAAAACATAAACAGCAAGGCAGAGGAGTCAGGTGGAAACCCAGGACCGGCTCCCCTGCACATATATCAAATAACAGAAATGGATGGACCAGCAATGCAGGCAAGGAGACCCACAGTGCTGCTGGTCCTGACAGTACCCCCCCTCTTACGGGGGGCCTCCGGACCCTTAAAGTGAGGAGACGGCTTCCGAGGGCAGGCTTGGTGAAATGACTTAACCAAGCGAGGTGCATGAACATCTTTAGCAGGGACCCACGACCTATCCTCCACCCCGAAGCCCTTCCAGTGCACCAAATACTGTAAGGACCCCCTGACCCACCTAGAGTTCACAATCTTCTCCACCTCATACTCAAGCTCACCCTGTACCAAGGTAGGAGAAGGAGGATCAGGGAGGGGTAGCACTGGAGCAACATACCTTTTCAAAAGACTTTTATGAAAGGTATCATGAACCTTCCAACTCTGCGGAAGCGACAACTTGTAGGAAACTGGATTGATAACACGGTTAACCAAAAATGGACCAACATACCGGGGAGCAAGTTTCAGAGAAGGAACCTTTAACTTAAGATTTTTCGTAGACAATAAAACTTTATCACCAACAGAGAACGGCGCAGAAATAAAACGTTTTTTGTTAGTGTTATGAAGAAGTCTGGTTTGGGAATCCCGAAGGTTCTGCTGAACTCGGGTCCAAACTGTGCACAGTTTGTTAATGGATGTGTCTGCATGAGGAGTGTCAGAAATGGTGGGAGGAGAAAAAGAAAACCTGGGATGAAAACCATAGTTACAAAAGAAAGGTGAAGTTTGAGTGGAAGAATTAGTGCGGTTATTAACAGCAAATTCTGCAAAAGAAATAAAATTAGACCATAGATGCTGAGAATCAGAAACAAACAAACGGAGATACTGTATGAGTTCCTGGTTCATTCGTTCTGTTTGACCGTTAGATTGTGGATGGAAGGCAGAGGAAAATGACAAATTGACTTCTAATCTTTTACAAAAAATTCGCCAAAATCTTGCGACAAACTGTACACCCCTATCTGACACTATGTCCACAGGGAGACCATGTAAACGAACAATATGTGACATAAATACAACAGACAGTTCTTCCGCAGAGGGAAGCTTTTTGAGGGGCACAAAATGAGCCATTTTGGAGAACCGGTCTACCACCACCCAAATGACAGTATTCCCCTGAGAGGGTGGTAGATCGGTTATGAAGTCCATGGCAATGTGTGACCATGGCTTAGACGGAATTGACAGGGGAAGAAGAGGACCCTCAGGACGTTGCCTTGGGCTCTTTCCCCTGACACAAACTTGGCAGGCCTGAACAAACAACTCAACATCTTGTGCCATTCGAGGCCACCAATAATCCCGTTTCAAAAGATCAAGAGTATTCTTAATCCCAGGATGCCCAGACAACACAGAAGCATGAGTCTCCTCTAACACTTTCAGGCGGAGTTCCAAGGGAACAAATAACTTGCCTTCCGGAAGGTCTTTTGGGGCTGACCCTTGCTTAGAGATAATTTGGGTCGAAAGGTGAGAGGAGACGGCAGCTATGACAATACCAGGCGGTAGGATGTTGCCTGGTTCAGCAATAAGAGACTCAGGGGTCCCAAAACTTCTGGAGAGAGCATCAGCCTTTATATTCTTCGACCCAGGGCGAAAGGTGACCACAAAATCAAACCGAGCAAAAAACAATGCCCATCTGGCCTGACGAGAATTTAAACGCTTGGCATTGTCTAGGTAAACTAGATTCTTGTGGTCTGTGATAACAGTTACCTGATGCAGAGCCCCCTCCAGAAAGTGTCTCCAAACCTCGAATGCCCACTTGATGGCTAGCAACTCACGATTACCAATATCATAATTGCGTTCCGAGGAGGAGAATTTTCTAGAAAAATAAGCACAAGGTCGGAGATTGGTGAGTGTTGGTGGTCCTTGAGATAGAACTGCACCAACCCCGACCTCAGACGCATCAACTTCAACAATAAATGGTTTAGATAAGTCTGGTTGTATCAGAACAGGGGCAGACGTAAATGCAGCTTTCAGAGACTCAAAAGCAGCAACGGCAGCGGGGGACCAATTACTGACGTCTGACCCTTTTCGGGTAAGATCTGTGAGAGGTTTGGCGATAACAGAAAAGTTTTGAATGAAGTTTCTGTGATAATTAGCGAAACCTAAAAAGCGCTGTAAGGCTTTTAAGTTAGTGGGTCGCACCCAATCCGTTATCGCCTGAACCTTACCCGGATCCATTTGTACCTCAGTGGGTGTAATAACATAGCCTAAAAATGATATTTTCTGGACACAAAAAATACATTTCTCTAATTTTGCAAACAGGTGATGGGTACGTAAACGAGACAAAACCTGACGTACATGCTCATGGTGAGAGTCTAAGTCAGGGGAGAATACCAGGATGTCATCAAGATAAACCACTATGTAGGTACCAATCAAATCATGGAAAATGGTATTCATGAAACCCTGAAACACAGCGGGTGCATTGCACAAACCAAACGGCATTACCAGATACTCAAAGTGACCTAACGGAGTGTTAAATGCCGTCTTCCACTCATCACCTTCACGAATCCTGACCAGATTGTAGGCTCCCCTGAGATCGAGCTTGGAGAACCATTTAGCCCCAGTGACCTGATTGAGAAGGTCCGGGATGAGTGGAAGAGCAAAAGAATTCCTGACAGTAATTTTATTCAACTCCCTATAATCAATACATGGTCTGAGTCCCCCATCCTTCTTTTCAACAAAGAAAAACCCAGCTCCTGTGGGGGACTCAGAGGGTCGAATATGTCCTATAGCCAGACTTTCATCAATATAAGCCTTGAGAGACTCCCTCTCCGGCATGGACAGGTTGTAGATACGACCCTTGGGTAGTTTCACACCTGGGAGCAGATCAATTTTACAGTCATACTCCCGGTGTGGCGGTAGGGCCTGCGACTGAGATTTAGAAAACACGTCAGCGAAATCGGAAACGAACATCGGGAGATCTGAATCTGAGACAGAAGAGGAGTTCAGAGAAAGGCGGGTCAAATGACTACCACATTGTGACCCCCATTTAACCAACTCAAGAGAACACCAATCCACTACAGGGTTGTGTTCACGCAACCATGGTAAACCAAGAATCACATTAACGGACAAATTCTTCATAACCAAAAAGGTGCATTTTTCCTCATGCATAGCACCCACAATCAATTTGACAACAGGGGTGGAAAAACGGACTAAACCTGCGACAAGAGGGGTAGAGTCTACCCCCGAGACTTGAATGGGGGGAGACAATGGAACTAAAGTAGGTAAGATCTGAGAAATGAAACCAAAATCCACAAAATTAGCCGCAGCACCAGAATCCAAGAAGGCCTTCCCAGTACAAGAGGACGACTTAAATTCAATGGTACACGGCAAGAACATTTTAGATACAACAGGGAGTACCTGAGCTCCTAAACAGTCCTCCCGAAAACTGCCTAGGAGCGGAAGTTTTCCTGCTGAGGCTTCTTGGGGCAGACGTGGAGTAGATGTTCAGGACTTCCACAATAGAAGCAGAGATGATGTCTTAATCGGTGTTCCCTTCTCTGTTCAGGGGTCAAGGTACCGAGTTCCATTGGTTCGGAACCAGAGGAATCTGCAGGTTGGCTGGGAACGGATGGACGAACACCTGGCACCCGGGGTGGACGTCGTGACCTCAGCCGACGATCCGCTCTGATGGCTAGATTCATGGCCTCATCCAAAGACCTCGGTTCAGGGTGGCCTAAAAGAAGATCTTTAATATTATCAGATAACCCAGTCATAAACAAATCTTTCAGAGCCTGGTCATTCCAACCAGACTCTGTGGCATATTGTCTGAAATTGGCAGAATAGTCTTCAGCCATTTGTCTGCCCTGACGGAGGTTGAGCAGCTGTGAGACAGCGTAGGCAGGGCGGTCTGGCTCATCATAGATTTGACCAAGGGCAGAAAAAAAAGCGTTGAGGGAAAAACGAAGAGGGGAATCAGAAGGCAAAGAAAAAGCCCAGTTCTGGGGATCACCCCGGAGTAGTGACATAACTATCCCCACCCGTTGTTCCTCAGTGCCAGAGGAACGGGGGCGCAGAGTAAAATATAGTTTACAGCCCTCCTTAAAAGCAAAAAACTTTTTACGGTCCCCAGAGAACAAGTCAGGTAGTGCAGTCTTGGGCTCTGGGGTCGCCAGCTGGGAGGTGGGAGGAAAAACCGGAGCAGTAACTTGTGCGGTTTCTTGGGCTTGTAAGCGGGTAGATAGATCCTGGACCATCTTGGTCAAGGCTTGGACCTGAGTGACCACAGCGGACATGGCCTCCATGGGTAGCATAAATGTGGCAGGACGTAAAGGGGACTCAGACTTTTTGTCGGCCAGTGTTTCTGTCAGGCAGGGGAATGGGCAACCCCTATCTCACCCCAAACCCCCTGTCCCTGCCTACTTGCCTCAACTAGGCTAGGCCCTAGCGGACAACTAGACGACGGTCCCTAACCTGAATAGGGAGGAAGGGCCTAAACAAAACTAAGACAGAGAACACAAGGAATGAATAGTCCGAGTACACCGGGAAGATACGTTCAGCCAGAGCCAAGTCCAGCGGATGTAATACTTAGCGAGGTCGACCAGGAGGTGTGCGGTACAGAGGATATCTATCAAAACGTAGTGCAGGAACAAAGCAGGGTTCAATCACTGGAGGTCACGAAGCACAAACGGATGAGACGAAGGTGAGGTCAGAACACAGCAGGATGATATGCAGAAGTTCGCTGGTGCAGGAAGAACCAAACACTGGCAACTAAAGGGTGGAATGTCAGACTTAAATGCTGCCAGAGCTCCCGCCCTAATACCAGATAGGTGCAGGGAGACTGACAGCCACACCAGGCAACAAATAGAACACAGGAAGAGAGGCAGAGCCCAGCACCTGCTATGACACACAAAACATAAACAGCAAGGCAGAGGAGTCAGGTGGAAACCCAGGACCGGCTCCCCTGCACATATATCAAATAACAGAAATGGATGGACCAGCAATGCAGGCAAGGAGACCCACAGTGCTGCTGGTCCTGACAGTTGGATTGTCAATGCAACCCTCTTCTCCCACTCTTCACACACTGTTAGCAACACCGCAGAAGAAATGCTAGCACAGGCTTCCAGTATCCGTAGTTTCAGGTGCTGCACATCTCGTATCTTCACAGCATAGACAATTGCCTTCAGATGACCCCAAAGATAAAAGCCCTTCACACAAAACCTGTTCCAATCACATAGGAGGACAACTTACTTCACAACACTGAGCTAAAGAGGTGCCTCATGCTCCTCTCTGCTCTACCTGTCGGGATTATGATCCTGAATACAGATCTTCAGCTGAATCTCTGTAGGAATGGAATTCACAAGGAGACATGAAGTACAGAGAGGAGAGTGGGGGTAATGAGCAGCAGCACTTGTATGCAATCTCAATTACCACAGTCTGTCCTCTCTGTACTTCATGTGTCCTCTTGAACTCCATTCCTACAGAGATTCATATGAAGATCTTACTAGATGTATCCAGGATCATAATCCCTGACAAGTAGAAGAGGAGGATCTCCAAAAGGTGCCTTTGCCCTCCGCGATTCAGGGGGGCTGGAGGGCTGAACCCAGACAACCCCTTTAAGTATTTTCATTTTCTTAATTCCTTGAGAACCCCTTTAATGATGTTCCTCTCCATTTCAAAACCTAGTGGAAAGCTTTCTTAGCATGGAGACTTTTATAGCAGAGTGTTGTGATATTTGTAACAAATGCAATCCAAAACCTAAAATCATTGATTCCCTCAAATTCACCTGCTCAGTTCCCTTCTTTGTCCACTTTTATGGTTATGGCTAAAAAAAATGTAAGATTGGCCATTTGAAAATATACAGATGCACCACACCAGCTAGGCCAAGGGGTAACTTTAAACTAAAAGCAGGACTGAAAGAACATGTGTTATTTATATTGCAACACTGATTGAAATAAGTAACCTACACAATAAGGATTTTCTTTATACTAGTATTATATTTTAATGCCTGAAGCATATTTTCTATTACTCCAGACAGAATTTCAGACTCTTTAAATTCCCATCAGACGCTCCTTTCACTTTACAAATAAAGGATAATAATAAGCCCAGATAATAATAGGCTATTAGATGTTTGTGCGTCATCTTTTGACTTTGCCGTTTCTGTCTTTCTTTCCTGTATATTTTATTACTGTTGTGCTTAGTCATTTCATTTGTTGTTTTAATATTTTTTTACTTTGTTAATTTCATTGTTTATGAACATTCTTCTCAATAGAAATATTAATTACAGATACAGTATCAGTGTACTCTGAATAATTTTCATCCACAGATTTGCAGTAGTTCTTTGTTACCAATGGACTTTGTATTCAGATTTTGTTACTTTTAAATGCTTTTTTGTTTTACAATCATGGTCTTATGTACTGTATATGATAGCACCACAAACTAAGCATCCATGTTATTCTGGTGTTATGTGTCAGTCATTACTTTGGCCTTTCACAGTTCTGTGCAGTGACATTTTTATGCAGTTTTGGTTACAAGGGTGATGAATAGTGTTGAGCGAGCACCTCTGTGCTCCTAAGCTCCTGTGCTCTGGCCGAGCACTAGGGGTTGCTCGAGTGCTCAGCCGAGCACCCGAGCATAATGTTAGTCAATGGGACTAAACCAGGCACCCCCTGCTCGGAAGAGGGGAGGGTGTCTGGTTAATAGAAAAAGGTCAGAATCGCGACTTCTCCTCTTTTACTCCTTTCACTCGTAAAAGTATGCTAATTAACTGAATTTGTACGCATTAGCGCACATTGCGTACGCATTAGTGTACAAAATGTGTACACTTTAGTGTACAAAATGCGTACGCAATAGCGTACAAATGCGTAAGCATTAGCATACAAATTCGTACGCATTAGCATACAAATTTGTATGCATTAGCGTACAAATCAACATTACAGTGCGGGGAAGAGACTCGAGCATTGCGCTCAAGTACACTCGGTGTTCGGCCGAACACCGAGCGGACCCAAGCGTAGGCATGCTCGGCCGAACAGCGAGTTCGGCCGAGCATGCTTGCTCAACACTAGTGATGAATGTGACCAGAAATGCCAGCATCAAAAACATTAAGGAAATGCTACAAGTCACAATGCAAGGTGTGTTGAAAGCTATTTTCTGAGCCAACATCTGAGCCCAGGGAATCAATTCACCTAAGAATTGCCACTGCATCCTAGTAGTCCTTGAACCAGAAATTTGATTTGAAAATTGGGAAAACTTGGATTGGTGAAATAATTTACTTATCTATATTTTACAACCTTAAAGGAGTTGTCCAGGAAAAAATCTATACTTACCTACTCACATGTGCTGCTGCAGCCAACAAATGGCCTGAGCAGTGATGTGTCCTCTTTGCTGGGTAATGTGCAACTTAGGGACATATCACTGCTGAAGCCACAATGATGCACATGACCACATCCATGCAAGAAGTTGAGGGATAGAGACCGGAGGTCCAGTGAACATAGCCCTGGCGACATTGAGCTGTAATAGAGTGGTGGGGAGCAGGTAAGTATAGCACTCTTCTCAGCTCCGGTTTGAGGGGAGGAAGTTTAAGAATAACCTGAAAAACCATATAATGAAGTTTTACAAGGGCTAAGGGGGTCATTTATCAAACTGGTGTAAAGTAGATCTGGCTTAGTTGCCTATAGCATCCAATCAGATTTTTCCTTTCATTTTCCAAAGAAGCTGTCAAAAATGAAAGGTGGAATCTGAATGGTTGCTATGGGAAACTAAGACAGCTCTACTTTACACCAGTTTGATAAATGACCTCCTAATTCTTTTTACCACTAGCCTCAGAACAGGCACTCTTCAATTTGTTGAAAGCAAGAAGTGGAGGGGTACTCTTTCCCAATTTTTTCTAAAATCAGGTTTGCCTGCAGGAGGAATGGTTATTTTTAGAGATGAGCGAACGTGCTCGTAATGAGCACTGTACCGCTCGGCTCCCCTGCGCTCGCATGGGCGCAGGCAGCCGCTTACGTCGGGTGAGGAGGACGGAAGCGGCTGCCTGCGCCCATGTGAGCGCAGGGGAGCCGAGCGGTATAGTGCTCGTTATGAGCACGTTCTCTCATCTCTAGTTATTTTGCATGATCTAGATATTTTATGCGCAAGTCAATGGTGACATTCAAAATTATGAAAATATGAATGTATTGTAGTACTTGGTACTGAACAATGAGCTAATGATTTAATCAGGTAATATCCATCTCCCTGAACTGCACTGCAGCTTTTGAGCCTTTGTGCCAAACAGAAACTGTTCTACAGACCAGACCAACCTTTTAAGATATATATCATGTACTGTTGGCTTTATTTCCATACATGCCACTGTAAACTGAAACTGTTGCTAAGGTAAGCAGGGGAGCAGTTTGCATAATCTCATTTGCGTGACAAATTACTTCCACTCCAAGGTTTGCCTGCAGCAATCCGCCCACACAGTACTATGGCTTAAAGTTTCTTTTACTATAAATGTAATGGAAATCCTAAAATAAACCAGTTTAAAAACTGGAACAAACTACAGGCGAAAATGAAACATGAACGTTATATCTTATATAGAATATATAAGGGTTGTCTGTAGCAGACAACCCCTTTTTAAAGCAAAAAGGGAAGTCTACCATTTTGTAGACAGAAGTAATATTTACTATGTACGTTTGTATTTATTAATGAGACAGTAGATAAAAAATCTCATTGCTTACTGGATTAATTAGAGGATTAAAAATTACATAATTCCTTATGATATCATCAGTGATATCATTAGATTATGAAAAGTTCATCATTCTTTTATGATGTCATCAGAGGACTGAAAATTTTATTCCTTAAAGGGTTTGTCTGGGTGCAGCCCAGAGCAAGGGGGAACATCAGAGTGCGGATCAGGTTGTGTCTGGGTTCAGGTCTAACCCGGACAACCCCATTAAAGGGGCTGTCTCATCTGAGATGTTGGTGGCATAACACTAGAATATACCACCAATGTCAGATAGATGCAGGTCCCACTTATCTCCAGAACGGGAATCCTAAATTGAGCAGAGAGCAGACGCACATGCGCATCCACCCTCCATTCATTTCTATGGGACTGCTGAAAATAGCCATGTGCTGGCTTGGCTATCTCCAGCAGTCCCACAGAAGTTAATGGTGCCGTGGCCTCACTTGCATGATGTCAATTTCTATGGGATTCGCAAAAAATTGTGTGGCTAAAAAGTAATCAAATGTATTAAATGGGCATTCCCATCACATACAATGGGGGCATATCGCTAGCAGCTTTACAGCAGAGCGATGGTGCAGCAAACAGATCGGCGCGCTGCCCTCATCACCTCATTTTTATTTGCATAAAAATAAAAAGGATTAGCGGACCAGATTTTCGCAAAAAAGATATGGTTATGTTTCGAGGTGCTTACTCTATAAAGTGAGAAGTACTTTGAAATGGATTTTGGAGGAGACAGGCATCCTTTAAAGTTTTCATACCTAAACTCCAACATATCCAGCAGATACAATGGGAGTTGTAGTGACTAATACCTTGCCCTTTAATTTGACAGTTGTAAGTTGTTTTGTAACAGTTACCTATTTTGTCATCTTTGCTAATAATAAGAATTTTGCGTGCCACTCCCAAGTGGGAATTGTGTGCACCAGTGACGTTCTTACTGTTTACCAAGTCTTCTCGCTCTCTAAAGGTTATTAGAAGGAAATCCTGGACGCAATGTGCCTGTTAGGAATGATTCAGCAGTGTAAACAGTCTAAGGCACATTGACCTGAGAGAGGAGGGGACACACTGTTCAGATGCTATTTTCAGTTTTTGTAAGATTTCAGTTTGGATTTGGTCTCTTTGGAAACAGCCAATGGTTTATAAATGTAAAATGGGAGATTTCTAGATAATAAATAATAAGGACATAATTGGGAACATTAGGTACATAATGCGGCATTAATATAAGTCATTGAAAGTTTAGTACCCAGGCTGTACCAGATAATAGTAAATTAGGCTAGAAAGCTGCAGGAACAGGTTTGTTCATATTTGGAGGACAACTTTACATGAACCCTTAAAGGGGTATTCCGGTTACCATAAATATAACTTATGTTTTAGACTAATTCATCATCGATCATTACCTAATATAATGTCAATTTCACATATTTACTGTTCAGTAGTTATAAAAGTAGTTTTCTTCCTCTGCTACCCACTGTGTTCCTCATAAGTTATGGCACCGACCTGTAGTTCTGAGCCTTTGTTAGGTCAGGCATGCTCAGTGTGTTGCTATCAGTTCTCTAGCTGTTAGTGTGCTGCTGATTACTCAGTAGAGGGGCGTGTCTGCACTGTGTATCAGGCAGCCAATCAGTAATCATCAACACTCATGAACAAGCACAAACTCACAGCAGGAAAGCTAGGCATTGTGGGGATTGTAGTTTTGTGAGGGAAGATCAGGAGCCATGATGCTCTCAGTGTGTTGCAGGTTCACACAGGAGCTAGACAAATGGATTGCAAGGTAAAATGAAGCTCTGGTTATATGTATAGGTATGGGTTCTGGTTGGGTCGCAGCTTGCAGCCTTAATGCAGTTTATCAAAAATTAAGTTACGTTACCGGAATACCCCCACACTCTGAAAATCCATTTAGACAAGTTTGTTTCTGGTCATACAGATGGCCAGAATCATCTATAATATGTACCCAAATGGTCCAAAGACTGCATCCATGAGTTAAATGGCAATCAATGACCTATCCTTAGGATAAGCAATTAATATTAGCCTGTAAAGGTCCAACTATCAGGACTCTGCCAATCAGCCATTTTGAAGGGGCTATGGAGCTCCATTCAGTGCCATATCTCCTTCATTATTTACCAGTTACAGCGCCATACTTTCATTAGTGGCTGTGTCTGGTATTACAGTTTAGCACAGCTTTATCCTATTCAAGTGAATGGAAATGAGCTGCAATACCAGTACAGGCACTACAAAGCTTATAGAGTATGGCGCTGTGCCTGGCAAACAATTTAGGGGAGTTAATTACACAATGGAGCATCACTGGCCCCTTTTAATTGGTGAACAGCGGGGTATACAGAGTTGGACTCCAAACGTTTGATTAGAGAGTTTCTTTTGTGCTATTTAGGGATGAGTGAATCGTCTTCAGATCGGTACATCCGGTACATCCGAAGTGGATTCGCATGAAACTTGTTAGAATATTGTACTGAGCGAGTGCTCTGTACAGTGTTAGAATGTATTGGCTCTGATGAGCCGAAGTTATTACTTCGGAAAGTCTCCCAAGACTTCGGGTAATAACTTCATAAATTAATTTCTACTATTGTTTGGGTAAGGAATAGTTCTTATGAGGTGGAATTCTCACAGTTTTAAATTAAAGGGAAAAAAGTTTGCAGAAAACATCTGCATGTACATAACATTGTACTGAACAAACCCTAATGGTTATTTTATCTGAGTTCTTGGGGATCCTGTTTATGGTAAAGATGTAGCAGTTCTAAAATTGAGTGTGATATTATGGCACGAAAACCATTGAAAAAGACAGGAAACACTATCAGGCTCCTGGGAGTAGTGATCTATAATGCCCCATTTTCCTGCCCTCCATTGTGATCATGTGACACTTTCTGCTCTATTGGTTCCCTACCCTGATGACATCACGTCTACATCTGAGGCATGGGCTGTCCGCATCTGTAACTCCGTTCCATGGCCCTGCAAAAAATAGAACATGTCCTATTCTTGTCTGTTTTGACAACAATTTATAATTTTCTCTAGATGGGTGGGAAAAAAAGGCAGCATGCTTACAACTGGCGTCTGTGTTTTGTGGATCTGTGATTTGTGGACTGCAAAACATGGCTGGAGAGGAAGGAGAGGCAAAACACGGTGGAGGTCACAAATCACAATTATGCTGGTGGGGTCAAAATGCCCTTAGAACTTCATCATCTGAATTTTTTGTGTAAATGGAAAACCCTTTTAACGTATTAAGAATCATGGGTTTTATTAAGCTTGATATTTATCAAAAGTAAAGAGCTTCTTAATATTAAAGGGGTTATCCGGGGCTGCAAAATTGATGGTCCGTCCTCAGTATAGGTCAATGTATCAATATATCAATGTCAATCAGGGGTAGTCTGACTCTCACCATCCTTGCTCATCGGCTGACTGAAGCAAGTGCTGTGTTGCCCCTATTGCACCAGGCACAGCTCCATGCTTTTGGCAGTGGCTGTGCTTTGTATTACTGCTTATTGCAGGCCCTTAATTAATTGCCTCTGTTAAAAATAGGATATTACTGTGTAGATTGTCTGCTGAAAGATTTGCAGGGTACATTTTAAATAACTGAAGACCTCTGATGATGTTAGCAGACTTTTTCTATGTAATATACCCTCTAATCTTTTGGCTCAAAGTTGTAATTGTACTATGTTAATCGAGAATGGTATAGTTCATAGGGTTGTCCAAGTTATTTTTTATTCTCCCACGCTCCCAGGAGCCTGATAAAATAATACAAAAAAACAGCAATTTAACCTTCCCGGGCCCCTTCCAATCCAGCACTGCCTCTCCGTTCTGCAGCGAGCCCCTGAAGAGCCGGGGTATAAGATAGAAATGGTAATTGTAATACTCCCTCAGGCTGTTGCTCCCTGGGAACCGGTGCAGTGGAAGTGTAGTTTGAAGAATCAGGCCAGAAGTAAATGTATAACAGTCTGGGTACTGTGGTTCTCTCCACTGGGCTGCAGCCACGACGTATTATTTTGGCTGCAATGGTGATGTCCCATATACTGCTGAAGACAATTATTGGTGTCAATAGTGTATGACATGAGACTGGCCACTTATTGGCTGAGGTGGCATACTGGACATCATTGCTGTAGCCAAAGCAATGCATAGTGGCAGAGAGAACAGAGTGGTGGTACTGGGGAAGGAATTTTTATTATTATAAGTAACTCTCTACAGTTTAGAACAGGGATGCTCAACCTGCGACTCTTCAGCTGTTGTAAAACTACAACTCCCACCATGCCATGCTTTTGGCTGATAGCTGTAGGATGTCTGGACATGCTGGGAGTTGTAGTTTTGCAGGTTGGGCATGCCTGGTTAGAAGAATAAGGCTACATGCACACGACAGTGAAAAAAAACGTCCGTTAAAAACGGACACACTGTCAGTTTTTCATGGCCATTTTGCATCAGTGTGTGCATCCATTTTCTGGCCGTGTGTCCATTTTTAATGTCCGTTTTGCATCCGTTTTGCATCAGTTTTTCATGTCCGTTAAAAACGGACATAGAAAATTGATGAATTGGATTGGCAGTTATTTCTTGCCCCCAACTATAATCATGACCCCCATGATGCCCATAATGTCCTCCATAGTGCCCCAGCTAAAATAATGTCCCCCATAGTGTAGGAATTTTTTTAATGTCCCCAGCTTTAATAATGTCCCCCATGTAGGCCACCATCTTAAATAATGCCCCCCATAGTGTAGTTTTTATTTTAATGTCCCCAGGTTTAATAATATCCCCATGTAGGCCACCATCTTAAATAAATGCCCCCACAGCTGCTTTTTGAGGATTTAAAAAAAAAACAAAAAAAAACAAAACCTCACCTTCTCCACTTGCTTGCGCTGCAGCAGTCTTCTCTCACACACAGGACCTGCTGAAGGACCTGTGAGCGATGACGTCACTGAACGCGCCTGCGTGATGACGTCACCGCTCATAACACAGGTCCATCGGCGGGGCCTGCTCAATGAAGAAGCAAGAGACTGACCTGCGCGAGCAAGTGGCTAGGGTGAGTAGCCACAGGGTACCCATTTTTAACGGCCGTTAGACGGGAGCAATCCGGTCACTCAGCCGTTAAAAACGGCCCCATTGATCTCAATGGGGCAGTCGGTCCGTGGAAACGGCACAGAAATAGGACATGTCCTATTTCTGGATGGACACTATTCACTGGCCGTTAAATAAACGGCCATGTGAATAGCCCCATGGGCTAACATTGGCACCAAAAATGGCCGTGTGACGGCCGCTACTTAGACGGCCGTCACACGGCCATTTTTCACTGTCGTGTGCATGAGGCCTAAGGGTATGATCGTGAGCCGTTTGGGCACATGGCCAATTAGGCTGCAGCTGCCTCTTATTTAACTAATGAAGACTGCACTGTATAGCTGGACTGCATTGTTAATGTGCCCGCAGCACCTTCAATACTGCACAGCCATTAACAATTCAGATCGGCCATACAGTGCAGTCTTCATTAGTAAAATAAGAGGCAGCTGCAGCCTAACTGGCCACATGATACTCGACCACAGCCGGCCAAGCCACAAATGGCTCACGACCGTGCTGTGTGGTCGTACCCTAAAAGAACTTAGAGAACCTCTCTCATAACTAGCATATGGTCTGTCCTCTACTGCTAATGACTTGATGGATCATTAGCAGTAAATGTCTTCTTCATCTCTTCATGTGTTTTCAGCCTCAACTATTCCATTAGTTTTTATATACAGCATTATACTAATATCTTGTTTTGTGAACTGAACAACTTATCTCTTGATAAGTATACCTTTGTGTTGAAATATTGGCTGTAACATGGGGATGTTTAAAGGGTTAAGCTTACATGGTCATGCTTGTAAAGGGCTTCTGCTTCTTTGGAACATTTTGTAATATGCTTCTTTACCATGGAGACCTGTGCACTGACTTGCCGTGTTACTTTCTCATGGACCATTAGATATTTTCATCTCGCTGTATCTGTAAATGAACAACCTCATTAATACTGGAGAGCACTCAAGCTACAATACGGTTTATATTTTCCTAAAACTTGCAGACGGAGAACAGAAAAAAAAAGAAGAAAAATGACTAGTGTGAAATCAGTACTGCAGAAAAAAATATCTGGTAGTGATTTATTGCTGATACTTTAATCATATTTTTGTTGTGTCCTCTCAGCAACAGAGATGTGCAAGGCTTCATTAATATCAGCAATAAAGGCTCAACTTGGAGACTCCATCCAAAATTCTAGACCTAGGCCGGATTGCGTGAAGACAGACCCTATTATAGCCATGCAGTATACCAGACGTTATTGGTGTGTACATAGTTGCCAACAGTTCTGACTTTGCAAGGACTGTTCCTAATTTTCAGCGACAGTCCCTGAAATTCTGGCTGTTCTGGGCCAAAAATATGTGTGGTTTAAGTATGCCCCAACTATACGTGGGTGGTCCTATGCAGGTCTGAGGCATTCCCGTGGCAGGGCTTACATGTCCTGTACCATAATCCGTCGCTGCTTGCATTCCGTTTTTTTGTTCCTATGTTGGAACAAAAATACCCTACAAACTCTACGGTTTCATGTATTGTACACAATTATGTACATTTTGGCCTGTTGATTTTATGCAAAGGGCGAAAGGTTCTATATCAGGTGCTGTATCCTGGACCATATTTCCTCCTCGAGGCACTGAAAACACCAAGCAATTATTACCTAGAAAAATTCAGCAAAGTGCAGTGACACACTTTTCAATGATCAACTGCATTTTTTTAGACATATAGGTCGCTCTATAATGACACCTTTTATTAGCGCCTTTATGGTGTGTATGTGTATAAATAGTGTGTGTGTATTAGTGAATCTGTGAGTGTGCACGTATGTGTATATGTCTTGTCAGTGTAATCAGCTGATTGCCTGGGTCCCACTCCAGAGAGCTAGCATTAGCACCAGACCCATAACTCTCTATTGACTAAGGACGCACACATCAGCAGATTTGTCATTACTAATACCTCCCAAGTGTCCCTCTTTTGGAGGGACAGTCCATCTTTTTGACTCAAGTCCTTCTGTCCCTCTTTGATCCTTAAATGTTCCTCTTTTTGACCTGGGGAATTAATGCATAAATGTGCATTAATAAATTTACTAAAGTGTTTGTATGGTTTCTACCTGTATATTAGACCAGAACTTAAATATTTGGTGAAATTTGTACTTTAAAATATCTATAATCTGATGATTTATGTGTTAATATTTATATGGACATTGAATCGCAAGAAAAAAATTGCCTCAGGGGCTCCAGTAATTATGCTTTGGGTTGACTTAGAGATGTGGCCGTGCCGTGATATGCACCGCACACATTGTCCCTCTATGCAATTTTCAAAAGTTGGGAGGTATGCTACAGGAGTTCATTACGGATGCAGGCCCCATCCATGATGTAATCTACAGAGGTCAGAAGTATTAACTCTTTAATCACTGACAATATGCTTTACTACACAAGAATTTAAAATGCACTTGTCAGCACGAAAGACCATCATGATACATGCATGGCCAAATAAATGTGCTGAGTGGGATTATATATAATACCTTCTTATTGATTTTTGACATAGGTAAACCTGGCCTGGGGACAATCTTCTCTCACGACAGGAGATTGCATTTTCACAGATATAAAATCCATCCATACACTTGGTCATAACACAATATAACAATGACAGAATGACCGCTCCATTCTGCCATCCCCTTTGATCATATGGCACGTTGTGTGATCTAAACCCATTCAGACCCATCGTCTGAGAACAAGAAATAATGGTGTAGAAAGCTAATCCAAAATTATGTTGAGTAATATATTGTATTTTTCAGCATGGGGCAGCACGGTAGGCCTAGACAATAGACTTTAAAGCCAAAAGTTGTGGGGGGCGTCCAGGTCCATGACAATTCAGGGCCTGGAACCAGATCTCCTTCTGCTCTAGTTGTCAAGTTGTCATCAAACACTGTGTACATCATTGTCCACCTATTTGATGCATTATGAAAAAATATGTCAAGGCTAGAGAAAGCCACAGATCATTGCTGTCCATGTTTTTAGAGACTTTCACAAGGCAGGTGTAAGTTCTCTGCAAAGGAACAGAAATACTTGACAATGTCGATTTTTCCTCCCTGGTTAAATTGGTTTCTGGCTCTGGCATTGTCTGGAAAGTGGCTACAATTTTGTAATAAGGACTAATGTGCACATGGCAAACATGCTTTAGGGAGTGAGTAATTTTTGTTACTGACCAAAAAATGTATTATCCCTAAGCCTATAGTATGATCGTTCTGGCTTGTGTACATGTCATGTGGATCAGTTATTCACATATTCCAAATGGGTCACATACGTAAAGTATAGAATAAATCTATGAAGACGAATGACATACTGAGGGTAGGTATTGTACACTATGGGGGCAGTCATACAGCCCGCATGTTGTATTCCTGTAGATACAGTATATCCAGTGTTTACAGTAGCAGGAAAATGGATGAGATTTTTAAAACTCATCTACATACTTCGGAAAGCGTTTGCACCAGAATCCAAATATAACTTGACATGTGGGACATAGCTGCAGATTTCAGCCACAGATCTCACATTTTGCAGTGCTAACAGTGTAATCTTTGGCAAATCCACAGCTTTTCCACACTGAAATCTGCATGATTTGGTGCTCAGTTCCATCCTTCAACTGCCACAAGCCAGATCTTCTTTTAGAAGCTGTGACATTTACAGGTAGAAAGCTGCAGCAGAAAGGATACACCCCTGAGATGTGATAGAGAGAGCTGCAGCAGAAGGGACATTTCCCCTGAGCTTTAATATGGAGCAGAAGAGGCACGCTCCAAGAGCTGTGATAGGGAGAAAACTGCAACATAAAGGACATGGCCCCTGAGCTGCTGCAGAAAGGACATGCCCCTAAACTGCCATCCAGAAATAAATCTAGCAGAGAAATTGATGTGTGTGTGGGGGGATTGGGAATGCACTGGATCCATGAGAAATACAGGGCTGGTTCGCTTTCTTAGAAAGAGATTGTCATGTACTATATTATTTCTGTACGATATTTTTACTTTAATAATGTCCCTTTTAATGGACAATATCTTTTACTGTGCTGTTCTTCTAAATTATATCCTGCTATTTATCTGAGCATGAAATGTGAGTCTTGCTAGTTTGCGCTATTGTATTTTATTGTAAGAAGGATTCAACCCCACTATGCTGCGGGTTCAGAAACCAAGGCATAAAACTGGATGGAAACATTACAACTTTAGAGTCTTGGCAAGGAATGAAAAGATTTCTCAGATCCCCAGGCAAATGGCCAGGAGCAGACATAAAATGAGGCTCCATCACAAAGCTCTGTGTCTTCCTAAAAAGCCCTTTGCCCTTCCAAGACCGTTTACAAAAATGTACAAGATAAGCAGTCCTAAAAATACTGCTTCTGTGCAGGAGATGAATAACTTTAAGTACAATAAATGTCTCCATTTGTTTCTTACTGTAAAATCACTATAGGAAAAATGAGCTTCATTTGTATTTGGATGACGCATTTTGTGTTCCTAGCGGTGGTGAACATATAGAACCTCAATGCATGTTGAATAGAGCCACCGATCTATATGCGGATATATGCCCACACAGGCCTTTTTAATTGCATAGCTAACATTTGGATTACGGGAACAAATGTGGGGGTGGCACACCATTTGATTGGCAGCAGCACTGTTAAGACGGCAGCAGACAGAATCTCTGCCACTGTGCAACCTGTCACTCCCCAGCATAGCAGAACATTCAGAGAACACAATAGACTGATTGCTTACTGCCTAATATGGTCTGATGTGCTGCTAATAACTATATCAGAGGATATAGGCATATAATAGAGGACTAAATCATTTCTTTTATTTAAAGAAGAACTCCCACAAAAATGTTATTCTCTGACCTGTTCGAGAATACTTTGTAATATGTAGTGAATGTAATCTTCTTACCAGTTACTGTATTTGTGAATTATAACCTCCCTTCTGCTTCTCATCTGTGTCATGTGACCAGCAATCAGACTTCCCAAATAACATAGCATTTTGAGTGTGGACAGGAAGTCAGTTTCTCTATGTATTCCTATGGGAGCCTCACTCTCAGTCATTAGGAATGAACAGAGAAGTAACTGACTTCTTGTCCTGTGTCAGTTTGAGAGCAGAGAGTTGGTCACATGACACAGCTGAGAATCAGAAGGGAGGTTATAACTTACAAATATTGAGAAGATTTCATTCACTACAGATTACATCATGCACCTTTCTAACAGGTCAGAGAATAAAAATGATTTGTGGGATTGCTACTTTAAATGTGATTTAAAGAGACTGCTTGTTACAGTATGTTTTTAGGGCTGTTTTATATGATATCTCCTACCTGCGGCACAAAGGATACTCACAGTGTTCATATCCTATATTGTTTTAATGCTAGTCATGAACCAGGCAGAGGCCAGAAACACAGGATCGATGTAATAGGGGCTGTAGTATTTAGGACAGAGTGATTTTATAGCATGCATCACCCGCAGCCCTGATGCCCATTTTATTCAGTTTAAAGGGTCACTAAATTTTCAGAAAGCTTTTGCAATACCAGACACAACCCATGGACGAGGTAGTGCTGGTTTTGGAAGAAATCAGCCATGTTTTTCTAATTCTGGACAACCCCTTTTAAAGGGTCACTGGGTTTTCAGAAAACTTTTGATATGTCAGAAACATATGAAACATTTTGATTGGGGGGTTCTGAGTGTTAAGACCCTCAGTGATCGCTTGAAAGTGGAGAGAGAGACGCTCACATATCACGCTCTCTTCTTGCTGCAGGACAGTAAGCTAGGCAGACTCAATAGAAAGTCTATGATCCTGTCTCAATTCTGCGGGTCTGAGTGCTGTTAATATGTGTCTATGATATATCTAAAGTTTTCTGAAGATTAAATCATCGTAGGCCTCCACTTTAGATTCTGTCAGATTTGTTAGGTGTAACCACGCTGCATTCATCACTTTTTTGTATTGCAAAAATGACAGACACCATGATGGTACGTGTTGTACCCTATTGTACGTCAAAGGTTCCATCAAGGACCACTGTGTCCATCTTGCAATGGAAGTGACATTTCATCATGTTTCATCACAAATCAGATTTGAACTGAGCCTCACCTGACAGAAGGGATGCGATGATTGTCTATGCCTGATTATAATGTTACTGTGTGACAATATTTTATCCCATTTACAGCATAAGGACAGTAAAGTCAGCAAATAAAGAATATTTCAATGCAAAGTCATCAAAGACAAAGCCTTTGATATCAACCATAAGCAGGTGAACTTAATCATGTATGTAGCTGTCCTTGACTTCCTCATATTGCTGTCTGGGAGAGTATTTGATAACTTTTTTAGCTTTTTTCACTATTAATGTAGATCAAAGCCAAGCACTCGAAGCAGAATTCGGTCCGAAGTTTTAAAAAATTCAATTTGCAACAAATCCGAATTACCTCGCACTTCGTGGTAACAAATCAGTTAAAAAGTGAAAGTAAGAAGTCTGGGAACACAAGATCACCCATAATTCAGTGCAGCCAGCCAATCCGCAGATAGTCATCCCCTGTTATCTCACAGTCCTATAAAACACTCATGCCATTGTTATGTGAGCTAAACATAGGGAGAGACATGGCTCATGCGCTAGAGACAGTGTTGCTGAAAACGATTATTAGAAGAATATTGGAGAAGGGCGAGTGCAGGGAGACTGGAGGGAGAGTGCAGGGAGACTTATTCTGCATCAGTTTTATTTATTTATCCATACATTTACTTATTACCACATCAGCTGTAACCTAATATATGTAATTTAATACTAATGAGATAGAAGCCTTTATTCTCCCACTGCCTGCGTGCCAACCAATACCATCCAGTCTGCACCCCTTAGGGGGGCAGGTCCTAATGATGACCATCCTCATCTTTTGCTGGCTTTACTTCTTCCAAATCATCCTTCAAAGTCTCCATGTCCTAGTAAAGTCAGCAAGATACAAACATCCGGGGAAGGGGGGAGCAGCCAATAGCAGGCCACACGGATGGCGCTAGGTAGGCTTGTCCCCGTTGTGGCCTGCTATTGGCTGCTCACCCCGCCACCAGATATTTTCATGATAGGGAGATGCAGCAGCGGCTGTGTGGGAATCCGGAATGAAGCAGGTGCCGGAGGTGGGGTAAGTATAATCTGTATGAGAGGCCTTGGCATTGAAAGGCATGTTTTAAACATTGGATAAATCAAATTTCTTGGCTAACTTCAGCAAAGTTGCCAAATCAAATTTTTCAAAACTTCGCTTATGTCTACTGTCCATATTAGGCTTCTTTCACATATCCGTTTCAGTTATGATGTCCGTGACATGACAATCAATGTTTCATCCGTGAAGATGTCCATGAAGGGTCCATGTTTGGTGTAATCTAGAACAGAACACGGATGTCATTCATGTTCTAGTAGTGGTTTTCACGGACTCACAGACTTTAATGGGCATGTTTGGTCCACACCAAGTAATGCATGTCTCCATTGTTTTGCTACTGACTTAAGTAAAACACATTAAAGTCAATGGATCAGTGTGCTCTGTGTGGAGAATGGAGACAACACATGTTTGTGATTAACAGGCCTCACACTGATAACACACTATTACATCAGAGTTTGCAGGAGGGCTGGGGAGCACCTACTGCCATCATACATATTGCGGAGACATGCAGGACCAACAGCATGTGTAATATTAGGGTGCCATTCCCATCAGGTATTCATGGAAGGAACATTTGCAGTGACCCACAGGGAGAGAGCCAGGAGGAGGGGAGTGGTAGTTGTGGCACTGATATGAGTGATAGTGGTTCATGGTGGCTGTTCTGACTACAACACTCTCTGGGGCTGTGCAGTGAAAGGAGGGTGCACCCTTTCTTCCCTTGGGGCACAACCTGGTCCTTTTGAGGACTCCCACCTAGTAGTAGTTGGGGTGCCTTTGATGGTGAACATTTAGCAGGGTGCAAGGCAGGAGAACAGGTGCAGGGCTGAGGATGGATGATGGAGTCAATGACCAGGCCTGTTTGGTTACAATAAATAAAGTCTCTTTTTACTGAATAGATGAGAGTTGCAGTACATATAGCAGCAATAGGCACGGCTCTGATGTACATTACAGAGAAGGCTCTTCCAAATAGTTGTGTATAGGCAGTAACAATGATGATAGTAATCCTCCCTAAGTCTCACTCTAAGTTCACTTTGCAATCCTTCCAAATAACCACAGACGTGCAATTCCATTCTTATTTACTCGTTCTGCAGTTCCCAGGCTGCAGGGTACATAGCTTAGATACGGATGGCCAAATTGTTTCAAAGTGTGGTGGGTAAGCACTATACTGTTTCCACAAGCAGTAAAGACTTATTGCCATAAATGTGCAGTTCCGTAATGTCTTTCCAGCACAGCATTGATGGTTCTAAACCTTCTTTGGATATCTGACATCTTTCTCTCAAGGGTAGTCCTTCAGTTAAGCAGTTCTCTGGCAGTTCTCAGATATGGTGTTTTCCTGGATGAGGTTTCTTTTCAGGCCTACTTTTCAGGACCTTACACATGCTTGTGTTGCCTCTAACTTTGCTCAGGTAACACTCACTAATCAGGGGGTAGGACCAGCCCATCACCCAGGCTACTGGACAAAGGCTACCAGAGTTAATTATTTGTTGCCCATAAATAACTATTACGGAAACATAGTGCATAAGTACTTCAACAACAAATCCCAACATTTAACTATTAGTCATATGCTATGACTAAGGACTATTTTGTCTGAAACATATAAGTGTACCTCTGTACCACTATTCAGGATTGCCATTGCAGTGATTTATATTTTTTTCCACATTTAACTTTGTACCATAAAGTTAACTCTTGAACATTACATTAATCCTTTGCAATGATCCTCTGGGTCACTGCAGATTAACCAGCCTTCAGTTTGTCCAGGACATTGTGGAACCAGCCTAGTGCGTTTTTTGACTCCGGACCATTAATTTCATCTTCATGGATGACAATGCATCAGCTCATCGAGGTCGCATAATTAGGAAACGGCTGCTGGAGACATTGGTACCTCAAATGGAATGGCCTGCTCTTTCTCCAGACCTGAATCCCATTGAAAACCTGTAAGATCAGCTGAGTCACCGTGTAGAGGCTCATAACGCTGTACCCAGAACCTCAAGGCCACATGACAAGTTATTGAGACATTGACATTTTTGTGGGGGTATATCCACCACTGTTCTTGGCTTTTGTTTCAATAAATTGAGATGAGGAAATCACCATTACATGCTTCTACTTAAGTTCCCTACTTTCATGATATAATATCACTGTAGCATGAATGGATTTCCATAAATTTCACCCGAAAGCCAAATATCCTTAACTTTTTGTGAGTAGTGGGAGTGGTGAATTCTGGCCTAAACAGAAACAATGTTGCAATTTCAGTCTGTCATAAACTTCTACACAGTTTCAATACAAGTCTATGGGAATGACTAAGCAGTTTTTCCAGACGTAAACAAGTCTTCAGACATAAACAGCAGAGCTAAGTTAGACAGTCAAAAGTCATTTGACTTGTTTTTAAATTTGACAAGTCATTTGACAAGTTTTTAAATTTTCCTTACAAAACGTACTGTTACAGTAACGGTAGAAGATTTATGCCTTCTCAGTGCATAGAGAGAAAGTCCCAAAGCCTCTCAGAATTAGCTGACTGTGCATTAATCATTTCCGCAGGGCTGATATAGTGTAACAAGATATCTTACAATAAACATATAAAATGCAGTTCAACAAAATAAAACAGTATAAGTGGAAATAATGTAATAAATCATATAGCAAGTTAACTCTTCAAACTGCATTAAAGTAGTGAGTTGATTGCTTTGTGTAGAAGGAAGGGACAAATGTCCACAAATGTTCATAGTCCAAAGTACCTTTGCTCCAGCGCACTACACTAGCTTCATGAACCTACGAGGAGCTGCATGCCCAGCTGCAACATCGGTAGGCAAATGTGCTGCAGGATACCATACAGAACCTGTACAACTCCATGTCCAATCGTTTATCAACTGGTATCCAGGATAGCGGTGCTACAGCTTGCTTTCAATTGTATAGTTTTCCTCAATAAATCATTTTGCTCTAATATTATAATCTCTTACATATATCATCATTACATTCACACATAGAAAGTTTCATTCGATTCCAACAACTTCTTGGTGCCTTATTTTTTTTGTCAAAGAATCTAAAACTATGTGTAAACACTTAGTACTGTAGGTCTGTAGTAAGATTTTCCTAAATACGTTCTATTTTTAGTCATGAATGTGTACATGTAATTGAACAGAACTGTTATTTTTAGTAATGAATGTATATACTTGTAATTGAACAGAACTGTTATTTTTAGTAATGAATGTATATACATGTAATTGAACAGAAATGTTTATTTTTGTTTTCCTGGTGACAATGGTTCATTCTCCAGTACAGGAACATACTACATACTGTAGATGCTATATACTGGAATACACACAACCTATTTTTTGCCTTGTGTTTCTGATCACAGATCCATTAAAGGCAATGGGTCTGCACTGTGGTACAGAGTTCATGCAGCCGGAATGCGTGTTTTATGGACCTGCTGTTTGTGGTCCATAGGACCACAAACCTTAAAAATAGGACCTTAAAAAAATTTGCAATCTCACTCCAGTAGGAGGGTGGAGTAGGAAAACTGTAGTAGCTTTTAGCCACTTTCAGACGAGCGTATTGAAATCTGTCAGTATTCTGGCTCAGGATCCAGATGATATACCATCAGTGTTGTCATCAGGATTGCTTCAGAATTTCATCAGGATTTACATGCGTAGTTCTTCCTTCCTTCATTACTTATGCATCGCACAGACTGTAATGTGCGTATTCGGAAACAATTACGCACAAAACTAGGACATGCTGCAGATTTCAAATACTTTGAATACTGTGATTTCAAGGCACTGTGCCTTTACAATTACTTTGACCAATATAGTTTACCAGGAACATTTTAACTAATAATAGCACTGAAAACAGCACTCCAATAGTTAACAAAGCTGTTAAATTGAAACACAAAGCAGATATCTGTGAGCATTAAAATAATTTCTATTTATACATGGTCAAAACAAGGAAACATATTGAGGCGGATGCTGTTAAAATTGTGACTTCATGAATGATACAATTAATCTAAAGAAGCTCCTGTCCTCATCATATAAAGTGAGTTACTACTTCCAGCAGCTATTCCTGGCTGTTATATGTAAGGATCTGTATTAGTTATCTGCTTATTTTTAATCTTCATTTTCTATTACCTTGGGATGATATTTGATGGGACTAATTATTAGTTTTCCATAGAGTTATGGGCTCAAGTTACAATGGTTTCAACTTACAATGGTCTCCCAAGAGCCAATTAATATTGTAACTTGAGGGACCACTGTTTTAGTATTATTATATCTGCCCCAATTTGGCTGTACCATATCTAGCACACAGACACTTCTGTGTAGAGAAGTAACAGAAATAAGACACAAAGGGGGGAATTTATCATGAGGGGAATATTTGAAGTCAGTTTTGCATCAGTCTGCATCGGCGTACTACACGCTTTATCAAATGTCTCATGTTGTTTGATAATTTTGTCTTATCCTTAAACCTCAAACACTTTTGTCTACAAAGGCCACTTTCAGACAAGTGCATTTGAAATGCGTATATACTCTGGATTTTATGTTCTGGAATCCACTGCTAGTAATGAATGGAGCTATTCACATGGGCGTATAATTTCCGTCAGTATTTGAAATACGCAGCATGTCCGAGTTTTGTGCGGATTTGTTTCCAAATACGCAAATTACAGTCTGTGCAGTGCATAAATAATGAAGGAAGGAAAAAATACGCATGTAAATCCTGATGAAATCCTGATGACAATACTAATGACAATACTGATGACAATACTGATGATATATCATCAGGATCCTGAGCCAGAATACTGACTTTTTTTAATACGCTCGTCTGAAAGTGGCCAAAATCTACTCCAGTTTTCCTACTCCACCCTCCTACTGGAGTGAGATTGCAAGTTTTTAAAAAAGTCTCAATGATACATCTAGAGTGAAACTCATTAAAATAGCTAACCACACCCACTTTCCTACCAACATCAGGCTGGTTTCACACGAGAGAGTTCAATGTGTAGCGTGTATCTGTAAGAGCTCCTGTCCTGACCTACGTAGCACTGATAGGATCGCATAACATTATGGAACATTATGGAGCTCTGGAATGCATTGTATGTATAACACTGACATACTACTGAGTGGAGTGAGTGGTGTAACCATGCAAAAATGCGCAAAATTTTGTGCAAGCGAGTGCAAAAAGTCACAAAGGCCCTATGCGACTTTTTCATGCCAGAATTTTGGAGTGAAGGCATGATAAATCAGGACCCTGATCTATCATACCGTCACTCCAGAAATGTGTATCCAGAAATAGGGCTTTTACGACTTTCTGCACTTGCGCTAACTCCTGCTTTGAAATGTAGCTGGAAAAGTGGGTGCAGTTAGCTATGTTAATAAGTTTCATTCCAGATTTATCATTGAGACTTTTTTAAAAAGTCGCAAAAATCTCACTCCAGTAGGAGGGTGGAGTAGGAAAACTAGAGTAGCTTTTCTAGACAAAAGTGTTGGGTTTAAAGAGGACCTTTCATGATTTTTGTTTTGTTTACCTTTACTTGTAGGGTATGCTCCGCTGATGCTGCCATCATTGTTCTTTTTTTTTTTTTTTTTACAAATACCTATATTGCCACATATTGCCCCGCTGTGCCCCCCTGTAGTTTTCGCTCCCAGTATTTTATTACTGATCATTGGTACAGGGAGGAGGAGACGCCAGGGTTTCTCAATGAGTGTCTCTTTCTCCATGGCTGTGCTGTGGTCCAGTCCAGTGATTTTCAACCAGTGTGCCTCCAGCTGTTGCAAAACTACAACTCCCACCATGCCCTTCTGTAGGCTGATAGCTGTAGGCTGCCTGGGCATGATGGGAGTTGTAGTTTTGCAACAGCTGGGGGCACACTGGTTGAAAATCACTGGTCCAGTCGGTCCAGGAGCACGTCACAGGCAGAAAAAACAGCTCACCTTCTCCATGGATGTGATGTGCTCCACTGCAATTGGACCGTGACACAACCAGGGAGAAGGAGATGACCACTGAGAAATCTTGGAGTCTCAGTATTAACATACTGGGTGTGAAAACTGCAGGGGGCGCAGTGGGGCATGCAAAGGGTATATGAAAAAAAGAACAAGGATGGAAGCATCAATGAAGTGTACCCCACAAGTAAAGGTACTTAATTAAATCATTTCCATAGTGAAGCAAGGAGCAGTACACTCCTTGCTCCACCCTTCTGCTGATCTCCTGCGCTCCCCCAAAGGCCGCACATTGTGCTGCTAGCTGCATGGGAGGCGTGCTAAGAGCCCAGGAATCAGCCGCCTGCACAGCCAGCAGCGCCGATGTGCCGATGGATGTGCCGATCATCAGGGAAGCAGGCAAGTATTTGTTTTTTTTTCTTTTTCATGGAGCAGGAGTGGGCACTAGTAGCTAAAGGGAGGCACAGGGAGGACATTATCACTGTAAGGGGCATTACTACAATAATGGGGCACAAAGGTGGGCATACCTACTGTGAGGGGGCACAAAGGTGGCCATAACTACAGTGTGAAGCCACAAGGAGGACATAACTAGTGTGAAGGGGTACAAAAGTGGGCATACCTACTGTGAAAGGGTAAAAAGGTGGGCATGACTACTGTGAAGCGCACAAAGGTGGGCATAACTGTGAGAGGACAGAACATGGGCAGTAATACTGTGAGGGACACAATGTGGATATTACTTCTGTGAGGGGCACAATGTGAGCAATAATACAGTGTGGTAGCACTAAGGGGAAATGCCCTAGATTACCCTGTTATACATTGGAATGGCTTGGTCTTACAGGCCAGCACAGCGCACCCTGCTGGGGATTTCACATCGGCAGTTACCATCCCTTCCTTATGTGATTACTCTTTTTTTTTTTTTTTTTTTACAGTGAACTTGTTCTGGATCCAGCGGACATCACACCAACATGCCAGTGACACCTTGGCCAGTTGGTTCTTTAATTTATTGCAAGGTGTATTGGTACCACCATGTACTCTATGACAGATGTTATTACGTGGGACTGGGTGATTATTAGTGTAAAAAAAAGCTTGCTATGCTTTTTCCTCTTTATGTAAATTTGAGTGCCACATGTGCGGAGGAAGGGGGGGGTGTTGATTCTGAATCCTTGCCCCTGGTGCAAGAAAACCTAGCTTCACCTCTGCAAGTGACAAATTCAATGAAGAACCTGAAAGCAGAATCCAGACAAAAGTCAAGGTCAGGGACAAAATTAGGATCAGAATCAGAATCAGAATCAAGTTCAGTAACCAGAAACAATATGAGGTACAGTTTCTTATCTACAGGCAATGTTATCAGGCACTTTACATGGCTGATGGGACCAGTGTCATCCAGGAGTGCCAGTTAATAAAACAATTGTAGCGGGATTAGCTCAGGGATCGCAGTCTACTGGGATAGACGGAGCACTTTGACACACAAATGATCCAAAGTCCAGGCAGCAAGTTTGGTGTAACTGGCCACAACCAGTTTTATTGTCAAAAATCAAGAAAATAAAACAAATACAAAATAAATCCTTAGCCATCCGGCCCTAACTAAACAGGAAATTTTCCCTTATCTAGTCAGGAAACTGTGCCTACTGCACAGCTTCACAAATCACAAAAAGTCACAATTCTCAGTACCTCACAACAGCACTTGTTCCCAGGACCAGAGACATTATCTTGTGTGCCTGCTGGCTTTTTATACACACCTCAGGTTTGCAGGTAATTAGCCACGGTAACATCGAAAACCTGAAGGGGCTTAATGGAATAAGGACCCACCCAACTTCTCCATACTCCAGCAGCCAGGCCCTTTCATATCAGGTTTTGTGACAAACCCACAGCAAGTGAACATTTACTTGCTGCCACATTTTTCCTGGCTGCTTAGATTGTGTAAGACAGGAACCTAGGGGAAATATAGACTCCCTCAAAGACTTTTCCCCTGGTCCTGTCACACAATATATATAGATGGTACATCCCCTTTAAAAATGAAAAGCATACTTGTCTGCAAATCGCAACTCTAGCTATGAATACAGGCTGCTGCGGTTGTCATGTTTTAGGTAACCCCTAACTTTGTGTCTCCACAGACACCATCGAGGTGTCACCACGTGTTGCTGCTCTACAAAGGAGATGGTAAGGCGTGCTACACCCCAATGGCAAATATGTCCAGAGATTCAGGTGGGCTTCTTTACCCGAGAAACTCAAATGCAAAACAATACAGACAATGCACTGAGCTGGCTTCTCTAGTCTCCCCTCTGGTAGCAGAAGGTTCTATGCTGAGGAAAGGTCTGAGATACTTGTCCCTCTCTTTCTTAGAAGGCTGGTTATCCTGGCCAAAGGGCTGGTTGCCCACGGTCTCTGGCAGAGTCTCTCCTATTAAACACAATCTCTATTTGAAGACAACTAGGGAATCTGGCTGCTCTACTTTTATACAGTTTCTAACTGATCTAGAACATTGTAGTGGGACAGGTGAACCTGGAGAATCACAACCTAATAGAAACAATGTTGCAGTCCAAAGCTGCCATCAATAAAAGTCAATGGAAATGACCAAGCAGTTTCAGTTGAATTCAGTCAAACCAGAAGTTCATTGTCTGTCTTTTTCCCAATTAAACCAATTAACCCTTTCCACAATCAGTGCAAATACAGGTCAAATGAATAGGATATATCATATAAACTGCAGTTCAACAGTATAAAACCGTGTAAGTGCAAACAACGGTAACTCATATTAACCCTTCAAAGTGCACAAATGTAGCGAGTTGATGGCTTTACATAGCAGAAACTGGGGAAAATGTCCATAAACATCCAGACTAGGGATGAGCGAATCAACATCTGATGAAACATCTGAAGTTGACTCGCATAAAACGGCGCTAGAATACTGTACGGGCAAGCGCCGTACAGTATTAGAATATATTGGCTATGATGAGCTGAAGTTATGACTTCACGAGACTTCAGGTAATAACTTCAGAAATGAATTTCTACTGTTAAAAAGTGGTACCTTGGAACTGAACCTGAGTTCGGTAAAAGTTTTTTTACCGTAGAAATTAATTGCGAGACTTCGGGTAACTTCAGAAAAGTCATAACTTCGGCTCATCGGTGCCAATACATTCTAATACTGTATGGAGAGGTCGCTGGAACCCCCCCTTTCCAAGAGACCCATAGCAGCTGCATGGTCTTTCTCTATGATACATTCACCTTTGGGTCTCGGGTTTTGCTTAAACTGTGCCCCTCTTCATTTTAGCTATGACACTTAAAGGGGTTGTCCGGGTTCAGATCTGAACACGGACATACCCATATTTTCACCCAGGCAGCATGTCATGCTCTGATGCGCTCCTTTGCCCTGCACTGGATTGCGCAGGGCAAGAGCTTTTTTTTTTACAATAATACACTGCTAGGCGGAGGCTTCCGCCCAGCAGTATGTTCGGTGACGTCACTGGCTCTGATGGGCCAGCTTTAGCACTGCCCTCACACATCAGTGTTTTGGTCAGTGATTTCCATAATTGATTTTGGGCCAAACCAGGTGTGGCTCTAAACACAGAACAAGTGCAGGTATTTCCATTATACCTTATGTCTGTGAAGGCTCCAATCCTGGCTCTGTATAACTGATGGAAATCACTGAACCAAAACATTGATGTATGAATGAGGCTTTAGAATGATTTTTTATTATTTAACCTAATGAAATCATGACACTGAGCTCGCTACCATCCCACAACAATTGGATTCGTAAGGTTATTAAAAACTTCCTTAAGAACATACAACTTAATTATACCTTAAATGAAATCAGTTTCATCACTTTAGACACTATATATATTCCATTTCCTAGCCCTTACTACAGATCTAATCTCTGTTTCTACAAAATTCAATAAAGGAAGCCGGTAACTCACAAATCAGTCTGATTAAATTATAAGGAAAATTACATTTATTTGCATGATTGTAAAGTTAGACTTGTATAAGCTTGTAAATCTGTGAAGATATGTTGTCTATTTAGAAGGCTATTAATCTACAGCCTTCATACAAATGCATATCAACAAATTAGATTTTTTTCCAGTAATTCAGTTAAAAAAGTGAAATACATATATTATATAGAGTCATTACAAACAGAGTGAACATTTTCAAGTGTTTATTTATGTTAATGCTGATGATTATGGCTTATAGCCAAGAAAAACCCAAAATTCATTATCTCAGAAAATTAGAATAATTAACCCCAAACACCTGCAAAGGCTTCCTAAACCTTTAAAAAGGTCCCTTAGTCTGGTTCAGTAGGCGAAGCAATCATGGGGAAGACTGCTGACTTGACAGATGTCCAGATGACTGTCATTGACACATTCCACAAGGAGGCTAAGCCCCAAAAGATCATTGCTAAAGACTTTAGCTGTTCACAGAAAGCTATATCAAAGCATATTAATGGAAAGTTGAGTGGAAGGAAAAAGGGTTGTAGAAAAAGGTGCACAAGCAACAGGGAGAACCGCAGCCTTGATAGGATTGTTAAAAAAGGCCTTTCCTAAATTTGGGGGAGATTCACAAGGAGTGGACTGCTGCTGGAGTCAGTGCTTCAAAAGCCACCCACACAGATGTATCCAGGGCATGGGCTACAAGTGTCGCATTCCATGTGTCCGGCCACTCATGACCAATAAACAACGTCAGAAGCATCTTACCAGGGCCAAGAAGAAAAAGAACTGGACTGTTGCTCAGTGGTCAACGGTGTTGTTCTCAGATGAAAGTAAATTTTGCATTTCATTTGGAAATCAAGGTCCCAGAGTCTGGAGGAAGAGTATAGAGGCACTCAATCCAAGCTGCTTGAGGTCTAGTGTGAAGGTTCCACAATCAGTGATGGTTTGGGGAGCCATGTCATCTGCTGGTGTAGCTCCACTGTGTTTTATCAAGACCAAAGTCAGTGCAGCCATCTACCAGGAAATTTTAGAGCACTTCATGCTTCCTTCTGCCGACAAGCTTTTTGGAGATGGAATTTTTATTTTCCAGCAGGACTTGGCACCTGTCCAACACTGCCAAAAGTACCAATACCTGGTTTAATAACCACATTATCACTGTGCTTGATTGGCCAGCAAACTTGCCTGACCTTAACCTCATAGAAAATCTATGGGGTATTGTCAAGAGGAAGATGAGAGACGCCAGACCCAACAATGCAGATGAGCTGAAGGCTGCTATCAAAGCAACCTGGGCTTCCATAACACCTCTGCAGTGCCACCGGCTGATCGCCTCCATGCGACGCCGCATTGATGCAGTCATTCATGCAAAAGGAGCCCCAACCAAGTATTGAGTGCATTTACTGTACATACTTTTCATTTGGCCAACATTTCTGTGTTTAAAAAAATTACAGTTGGTCTAATATAATATTCTAATTTTCTGAGATAATAACTTTTGGGTTTTCCTTGGCTACAAGCCATAATCATCAACATTAACATAAATGAACACTTTAAAAGGTTGGCTCTGTTTGGAATGACTCTATATAATATATGTGTTTCACTTTTTGAACTGGATTACTGAAAAAAAAAAAACAACTGTTTGATGATATTCTAATTTATTGAGATGCATTTTTATAAGCAATGACTGGTTCAGGGCTACCTTTATTACAATTATTTTAGAAAGGTTAAAGGGGTTGTCTCACGTCAGAAAGTGGCATGTATCATGTAGAGAAAGTTAATGGTCGTGCTTGCACGCCATAGGAAAAAGCAACAGCCTATGTGCACTCCCACAGTCCCGGCCACCAGAGAAAGTTCAAAACTTCAAAGTTCTGTGTTCAGCACCAGGGACAACACGTCCAAAAGCTGTGCATCACAGGGAACATTCCTGGTTGTTGTTGCAACTTTCTACGTTCATAACTTTTGAACCACAATAGATATTGCAAATCTGATGGTGGCAATCAATTTCAGAGAAAATTCTGGTCTTCTTTGATATGCTACCTTCCCATTGGAAAAACTTGCCCTTAATTCAATATGGTGGCTTTGAAGATGAGGGTGTTCCAGACATAGCCTAAAAGGACCCTCATCCATTACTTTCAGATATTTCATTTTCATTTCTGAAATAAAAGGGTGTCCTGAGACTTTTAAATCACCCTGTTTATGGTTCAGTATTTAAAGGGGTTATCTACGATCTATAATGCTCCCCCCCATATGCCGGGGCCCCTCACAGAGGTTGTACTCACCTCGCTCCCCAACACCCGCGTCCCTTCTCATACTGGCACGGCCGCTGCAGCATCTTCCCGTTACACAGATAAAAACATCCCGCATTGTGGGGCAGCCAATAGCGGGTCAGTGTGTATGAATAAAGGAGACATCACATGGAGGTGATTTTTCTGGTCACATGACCCTCCATCAGCGGCCATCTTATGGACAGGACCTCTGTGTAGACCACAGAAAAGACTTTGTAAACAAAGGAGTATACCTGCTGAAATATAGAAAATGGAGCAGAATTTCAACAAAGACTATATTAGTAAGTGCCAAGATCTAATGATCTAACAAATGATCTAACAAACACATTGCCCAACAGTAACCAGAAAGTGGGCAACCCATTTAATAATCCACTCAGTTCCTTCTGCTCTATAACATGCTGCCTAAAGACTGCACAGAATTGTGTGGTGACAGGTCCTCTTTACTTTGCAATATATACATACAGTATTTGTTATATCTCTACCCTTTTCAATCTGTTGATTATAGGCTGATCACAAAGCGCCCCCCTCCAGGGACCCAAAGAATCATCTGTAATTTGTAGGAAAATCTGTCAGATAGTGTATGGCCACAAGAGTGAAAGTAAAGCGTACAGCTACAACTTTTCAGTATTTCAAACTCATTCCAGGTTTTGGCTTCCAGAACTTCATCAGGAAACTTGACTGTGTGGCCATACCTTTAGTGTTGTACTTTTATATAGTGCCACTACGGGGAAAATAAGGCATCACACTATAACCATTCAGCTCAATGGTTTGTGCATGATAACTCCTCCAGTGTTAGAGACGCTCCACTGAAGATCCAGGATAGAAGACCCAATCAGAATTCCCTAACTGGGTGTATGAAACTAGGGTTTCTAGACTAGACAAGCCCTTTAATTGCTCTAGTTCTAGTGCTCTCATCGCTTATACTATACCTTCATTAATATGATTTGTTCTATCATTTTTTCCCCAGAATTTTTATTTTTGCAGACATGTAGAAGAGATATTTTGAAATGACACTTTTGTTGTCTTACCAGAAGTCGAGACATTTCTGAGTAATGGTGTTACACAGGTCTCATGTTTCATCCATGGTGCCAAAGGAAAGCCATAGTTTAAATCCAGTGTAGGAAAAGGTCATGAGTTTCCTTGGTATCTTCTGATCATATGATGTCAGAATCATTTTTAGAAGCTAGATTCTTGTTTAGATAAGATCTTATTACTATTGTGTCATTTTAATAATATGAGACTTTGCATCATGTTCAGCATAGAATGCAGTAGTCATGCTGCTCAGAGTATGGTGAGATTAAATACTGTAATATCGCTTTGAGGCTTAAAAAAGAGCAATCCGATTCGGGCTCTGATGTCTGAGGGACCCAAAGGCCCCTTGCCACATATGAGGCCACAGTATTATAAATGATACATGGCAAGTGGGGGCCTGTGGCAGATATTGCACTGGGACTCAAGCACTTCATGGTGTGCCTCTGTAGCATTACTCCAGAGGATTACATTTTTATGCAATAACCTTATAGGTATTTTTAAATATGCCCCAAATGGGTGCTTCACCGTAATAACTTTGCAGTATTTGTGCACTAAAGACCAAAGTTATTTAGACACCCTTCCCATGTCACTACTAATTCTGATGCAACATGCATTTCCAGGATGAATGGCCATTATGCAAATCCCTGTATTCCACTCCAGCTGCCTAAATTTCCTTCTGCTAATTACCGTTGACATGGATTTAATAAGCAATCAGAATGAATGGCCGTAATTTGCATGGTATTGTTTGTTGTGTACTTGACAAATTATTTTGAGCTTTCTAAATTCTAATGAGAAAACTAATGCGCACACAGGTCACCGGTGGATTATGCTGGTGGAATATGATATCTTTCTATTTATTTTAGGGAATCTGAGAAGTTTGGGACACATAGATAAGTTGTGAGTGATGTACTATTACTTTCTAACTTTCATGCTTGTGCCTCAATATACGTGTAATATTAAAGGGACAAATCAAAGTTTTTTTTAAAATCACTTATTAACTACCTGTATGTGAATATTATATGTCATTTTTCTTCTAAAAAATGAGTGAATGGGTTTCTGGATATATTTTCTGAAGTCATTCCATGTATGCTAGAGCAGGGTTCCCCAACTCCAGTCCTCAGGGCCCACCTGCCGGTCAGGATTTAGGAATTTCCCATAGAATGAATACCTGTGGTAAGTCCAGATGGATGGACAATAATTATATCACCTGCTCAATACTAAGGAAATCCTGAAAACATGACCGACAGGTGGGCCCTGAGGACTGGAGTTGAGGAACACTGTGCTAGAGTATGTGGTTGAAGTTTCTCTGCTTCCCCATTGACTTCTATGAAATCCACAATCAAATCTGCTAAATCTGTTAAAGGACTTGAACTCCCCCTATAAATCACCCTATTTTAAAAACTGCAAACATCAGAGTATTTAAAATGGTATTAAGGAGATTGTGTAACCCTTTAGGTGTTTCACAGGAATTAACGCAAAATGAAGGTAAAATATAAACAGACCAGTGTCTGTATTTGTAAGTAATCCCATCCCTTCTGCTTCTCAGCTTTCAGACTTTCCAAATCATACGGCATCTTATGTGTTGACAGGAAGTCAGTTTCTCTATGTATTCCTATGGGAGCCCAGGTGTACGTCTAATGATATAAACATTTTATGATGCTAACTGTTACCTAGAAATGCTCATGCTGTATTTGGCCCAATTAGAGTAGGAAAAAAACATCCACCATTTTTAAATCATTTATTTATTTATTTTTTCTTTAAAGCCACCATCAGAAGTCTCTGGCAGTGGCTTTCTCCTTTACCCTCATTAAATATACATACACATTCAGCCAAGCCAAATGTGTAGGGGGAGCTAGGAGGGAGTCAAGAGAGACAGCTCATTGTTTGGTCAACAGCTACTGAATGTGTATGGTCAACCAAACACTTTGTTCATGCTGGCAAACTTTGAAAAAGCTGCTACTGCCCCAGGTGCACATTTATGGTAGGAACATCTTTGCACCTGTTTTGGGAGTGTCCCTTTGCATAGAGTCTGTTGGATCTTACATTCCCTCTGCATTTCAGTCTACCTCTCATCTCCCTGCATGTGCTGTCTAAAGGACAGTTTGTTGCCCATAACAACCAATTACAGCACAACTTTCATTTCACTCCAGCACTTATTACATTATCGTAGACCTAACTTTACCAATCTCAGCAGTTACAGTCACGAGTGTATAAAATGTACACTGCATAATTGGTTGCCATGAGTTTTAGCCAGAACACATAGGGAGATTTCCACTCTGAATCACAGAGGACCTTATTATCTGACAAACTACAGTTTGAGGTACTGTAACTGTAGAGGTAGATTGGGAAGTATTGTAGTAAAATGAAAGCAGTGCCTCAGTAGTTACAGTTACATTAGTGTATAAATTTTAATGCACGCTGCCTCAAAAACACATTACTTGAACCTTCTAGAACCATGTCAGCTGAACTTGACAATCCCCCAATTTTTTCATCTATCTATCTATCTATCTATCTATCTATCTATCTATCTATCTATCTATCCTTCTAGATGGGGTACACCTTGTGGTATATATGATATGATAACTTTATTCTGCGGGTTGATACAAATATGGCAATACCAAATTTATACAGTTTTTTTCATGTTTTGCTACTTTTGCATTATTTTTTTAATTAAAAAAATATTTATTTTGTGAATTACAGTATCTAAGACTCATAACGTTCTTATTTTTCTGTTGAAGCAGCTTTGTGAGGGCTTGTTTTTTTGCAAGACAAATTTTAGTTTTTATTGTACCATATGACTTTTTGATCACTTTTTATGGTATGCCATATTTTTGCCAATTTTAAATTAGTGTTTAAGGAAAAGAGCAATTTATTACCAGAATTTCTTTTTTTTAAAAAAATTTTTAGGTCCCACTTGGGGACTTGAACACACATAGGTCTGATCCCTGGTACAATACAGTGCAATGGTACAATACAGTGCTATTGTGTATTGTACCTGTCAGTTTTAGACTAACATTTTGCCTATCAGACCCTGCCTCTGTAAACCCCTTAGATGCCACAATCACTACTGATTCAGCAGCCAGGACCGGCATTAGCACTGATATTGGCCATTGCAGCAGGGTGTCAGCTGTGTGTTACAGCTGACACCTGCTGCAGATGGCAGCAGTGGCTCAGTTTCTGAGCCGGCGCCATCGCTATGCCTTAAATGTATGGCATGGTGCAGGAATGTGATATTTGCCTTGCCATACATTTATGGCATGGTACAGGAAAGAATTAAGAATGTACATCCGCATGTTTATTTCTTCTGCATCTAAAATAAAAGTGAAGCAACTTTATGGTTGGTTTTGTAAAGAAAAATATATAAAAATTCACAGGAAATATGGCAAACTAAGAATTATGTAACAAATTACAAATAAACATAGTCTGATCCTGTAGGAATTGACTAGGGTGTATTCGGACAGTGCAGGTGCCATTTAGTAATAAAACATTTTTATTTAACGTTTCACTTGTAAAAAATGCAGCTGTGCTAAAAACTACACACTATGATTAAAAGCTCCCATACACATTAGAGTATGTTGGCTGAATCTGCCATCTTTGGTGGAGTGGGCTGACAATGTAATGCGTATGGGGAGCTGCTGACTCTCACCCAACAGATGATGCTGGGGGAAAGAAAGATCAGACGTGGAATTTCTTCCCGGAGATTGTTATAAAATGGATTGCCAAATAACTGACAAGTAAAAAAAACGTTGGATTGTTTAACTCTTGCTGACCTGATCCTTGATATTCAGTGGTAAATAAAAAGTGATGGCACTGTCCAGGAGTGATCAACCTGTGCACCGAATGTACTTATCACTTTATACATATATGTGTGCACAAAAGACAAGGGCAGGGCAATATACATGGCCTCATCTCTTTCCATGTCAGTAGATTTATTTGCTTTCATCTTTATGAGGAGCAGGGGCTCATTGCCAATGCAAGCAAGCTAACAGAAAGGAAAATTAAAGTCCTCCCCGATTTCTCAGAAGTGAACCATGTCCTAGAAGAATGTTATTATGTGATGTGACTATCAGAAGTCAATCATTAATCAGTCCATAGAAATGTACAAACCACAGAGCGCTGGGCACCTGTTGTATCATTTCATGTCATTTTATGGTTGCAGTCAATTGAGTCTTTTAGGAGGCCAGGCATTCAATCCACCAGCGCACTGCCACGGTCCGATTGAAGACTCGCACAACATAATTTCATTTATATAGATGGATGTTTGCATAAGCTGAATAGGCCTGACCGTATTATCTCTATTATCATCTGTACATGACTGTATACCCACAGTAAACACTGGCCTCTCATGTGGAAAATTAGTATTGTATCATACGTGAAACTTAACCCCTTCAACCCTGGGCCTGTTTTCACCGTTTGTGGCAGTGGTCAGAAGGAAAGGAGCGCCATACGGATTTTGGAGGCAGATTTTGCTAGAATGGTTTTTAGGCACTATTTTGTAATTGAGAGACCCTGACGTACTCCTACAGTGGAAACCCTCAAAAAGTGACCCCATTTTGGAAACTACACACTTCAAAAGGATATATTAAGGGGAGTACTGACCACTTTGACCCCCTAAGCGTTTTATGGAATTTGGATACACTTGGCTGTGAAAATGAAAAGTTTCATTTCTTCCAATAAAATGTTGCTTTAGCCCCAAATTTTTAATTTTCACAAGGGGTAACAGGAGAAAAGCACCCCATAATTTGTTCCCCATTTTCTCCTGAATACGGAAACACCCCATATGTGGTGGTGAACTGCTGTGGGGGCACATGGCAGGACTCAGAACAGAAGGAGCGCCATATGGATTTTGCAGCACAGATTTTGATGGATTGGTTTGCAGGAGCAATTGATTTTTATTTTTTTGAGTTATTGTCTTATGTGAGGTCTTATTTTTTGTGGGATGAGGTGACGTTTTTATTGGTACCATTTTGGGGTACATAAGACTTTTTGATCACTGTTTTGGCATAGTTTTTTTTTTAATTCTTTTTACAGCATTCACCTGAGGGGGCAAATCATGTGATATTTTTATAGAGCAGGTTGTTACAGACGCGGCGATACCCAATATGTCTACCATTTTTATTTTTGTTAAATTTTACACATTAGATGCATTTTTGAACAGAATAAAATCTTTTTTTGTGTTGCTATTTTCTGAGAGTCATATTTTTTTTTATTTTTCGGGCGATTGTCTCAGGTAGGGTATAATTTTTTTGCGGGAAAAGATGACGGTTTGATTGGTACCATTTTGGGGTAAATACTCCTTTTTGATCGCCTGCTAATACACTTTTTGTGAGGGAAGGTGACCAAAAAATGGCTGTTTTGGCACTGTTTTTTTTTCTTAATGCGTTCACCTGGCGGGGTGGATGATGTGATATTTTTATAGAGCCGGTCGATACGGACACGGCAATACCTAATATGTACAGTATACTTTTGTTTTTTCCCTTTTTTTACAATTTGTTTTTTACTTTATTTTGGGAAAAGTTTGCTTTTTTATATTTACTTGAAACTTAAATTTTTTGTAAAACTTTATTTTTTAACTTTTTTTTCACTTTGTTTAACTTTTGGGGGTCTGATCCCCTTTACAATGCATTACAATACTGTTGTATTGTAATGCATTGGCTGTAAGTGTATTACTCAATGTAATACACTTAAAGCCTGCTTCCTGTGCGATCCAGGGGGCTGGATCGCACAGGCACGCAGGGATGGCAGCCACGATGCCTAAGGAAGGCATCGGGCTGCCATCCAAGCCATCAAGTCCCCGTCACAGCAGCGCGGGGACCCGATGGACTCTCTCTGCCCACGCCCGTATCGCATGTGCCACAGTCAGCGCTGACCGCGGCACATGGAGGGTTGATACGCCCGCATTGGTGTTTTCACCGATGTGGGCGTACGTAGCAGGGCTCCGGCTACTGGGAACAGCCGGCCCCCTGCAGCTGATCGGGCGGGCGCAGCTCCTGCATCCGCCCGATCAACACACCGCACTACTACGGCGCCGGGTGTCAAGCCCCTTCATGAAGCGCCGTACTATTACGGCGCTGGGCGTGAAGAGGTTAAACATGTAACTGTATTTTTTACTTCGCATCAAAGGGTTTTCTGTGATTTTAATGAGGTATTCCTACCATTTATGAAAAATCCACAGGATGGCATATCAAATTATGGCTTATTCGTGCAGCGACTCGTGGGGGAGTGCTTGGAGGAGGGAATGGTAGTTGTGACCAGGGCCAGGATGAGGTGGTTCGGTGCCCTAGGCGGTGCAGGCAAATTGCACCCCCCCCAGCCCCCAAATCAATTCAAAGTGACATTACTTCTAGAGATGAGTGAATCATGCAAAATTTTATTTGCTGAACATTCTCCAAACTTTTCCTAAGATTCATATATTCGACTAATAGATTTGTTGAATTTGCGTACAAAATATATGTAATTATATGGCTTTTAGCAAACATTCGCGCACTAATAACGAACGTTCAGGTAAAAAGGTACGCAACTTCTTTGAACACGTATGCATAAGCGTACAAATTGCGTACGAAAATGAAGGGCTTTGCTGCAGAGGAATGGTGGAGCAGGAGGAACGGTCTGACCCCTGGCTTCATATGGATACTGTATCAGCAGATGACAGCAAATCATCTGGCTGAGACTGAGATGAGCGTGCCATCCATTCCACTACCTCATCCACTTTCTCCTCCACTACAATTTTGCGCCTTGGTGGGTTAGCCTGGTGGAACAACGGCCAAGTATTGCGAATACTATTAGTAGATGCTCCGACTACAGGTGTCCTTTGGCACTTCTGCCCTGTGTCACCTTCTCCTATTTTTTTTTAGAGCTCGAGATCTGGCTGGAACTGCAACCCTTTTGCTTATCCATTCCAGGCATTTTTCAATTCGCTCTGTGGCCCTGCAGCTGGTCTTTGTCCCTGTATCTCCCTGTCTCTCACTATCTCTCCCTGTCTCTCTCTCCCTGCCTGATTAATTACTAGCCCTGAACTGGCCCTGCAGTATCCCTGATATGTGTAATATGGTTTCCCAGAGCAATTACACCCCAATTTTCACAGGTCTCAGAACTTCACACACAGTGCTTCTGCTCATCTCAGCAGTCGCAGCAGAAGTGATGAGTCACTGGCTTACCGAGCCTGAGCCAATCAGAGCAAGCTCTGCCCACTAGGTCAGGTGACTGCTTTCTTCCCGGGCTTTTGCACATGAAAAAACGAACTAACAGTAAAATTTCGCTAATGAATTGAATTCGTACGCACCAGCGTATAGAGTAACTTATACGTAGCAATAGCGTATAATTTATAGGACAACTAGCGAATGTGCAAAAGCCGAAGCGAATCACCTAATATTCGGATTCGCTTCGCAGCTAAAAATTTCCAAGATTCAATACGAATCAACGAATCGACAAATAGATTCGCTCATCTCTAATTACTTCTTTGGTCAGTTGTGCACAGCCCCTTCTGCCCCATAAGAGTAAGAAGGCATTACTATATGTCACATGGGGACTGTTACAAATTCTGCAGATCAGCCCCCAAATTTATACAGGCCACTGTCATCCTGCTACTTCTCCCAATACTGTGCCTGCTGTTCTCTCCCATGCCCACAAACACTATACTGTCAGAAATAACAGTGCCATACAGATAGTTCCCCCTTATTAATAGTGCACCCAGACTGCCCTCATTAGTAATAGTGCCCCCAATAGTGTCCCTAACAGTGCCCCATTAGTCGCAATACCTACATATTGTGCCCAACAATAATAATGTCGCTACAGTGCCCCTAGTAGTATTAATATGACCCCCTTGCAGTTATAACTTGTATGGAAGCGATTCTTCCCATAGAAATGAATGGGGTGGTTAGGTGTAATTACACCTACTCACCACTACCCCCGTTATGGCCAGCATGTAAACAGTGAAGAGGAGGCAGCGCTGATACGGCACGCGCCTCCTTTCAAACAGCTGATCGGCGGGGGTGTCGGACCCCCGCCGATCTGATATTAATGACCTATCCTGAGGATAGGTCATCAATATATATAACTGGGAAAACCTCTTTAATGCTCCTCCCTTAGTGCCAGTATATAATGCTCCTCCCAGTGCCAGTATATAACGCTTCCCCCTTTTGCCAGTATATAATGCTACCCCCCCCTTTAGTGCCAGTATTTAATGCTTGCCCCCTTAATAAAAGTATGTAATGCTTCCTCCAGTATGAGTATATAGTGCTACCCCCTTTAGTGCCAGTATATAATGCTCCCCACTTAGTGCCAGAATATAATGCTTCTCCCCAGTGGCGTAACTACAACTAAATGGGCCCCACAGCAAATTTTTGAATGGGCCCCCCCCCAAGAAACTTCTTTGCAACCCCCAACTCACATGCAACCCTCACTCTTGTGGCTAGTCAAGATTGAGCTCTCCCAGACAAGGCCTGACAGCCGCTCCATCTGCTTCCTATAGTGTCACTGTATATAATGTCATTGTATAATACTGTTGAGGGGGCCCTGACAATAAAATCTTTTAGTTCTCCTCCAGGGTGGGCCCCTTGTGGGTCTGGGCCCCAAAGCAGCTGCTTCCCCTATAGCTACGCCCCTGCTTCTCCCAGTGCCCCAGTGTATTTAGTGTTCCCCCTCTCCCTTAGTGTCAGTATATTATGCTCCTTCATGTGCCCAAATAGGCCACTGAAGTGATATACCTTTTCCATAACAGCATTGCCAGATACGACCATGTATAGCTGGATCCCCATTGACTATAATGAGATCCGGGCTTTCCCAGGCAGGTATGCCAGGATTCGGCTTGACAATAAAAACTGCATACACCGGTTTTTGGCCGATTCCTGGCATACTGTATATGCCAGAAAGTGGCCAGATCTCCACCAGATCCACTTATAGTCAATGGGGATCTGGTGGTACACAGTCGTATCCGGTAATGTGAGCTCTGGTAGCCTGATCCTCAACTGTGAAGGGTACGTTATATATATATCTATCCTATGCCTAGTATTGGAATAACTGAGAAAATATTTTAGGATTCAGGACACATTTTTCCCAAAATAAAACTGGTTCAGGTGAAGTTTTGCAATAAGTTAGTTTTCAAAGGTCTTAAAGAAGTCTAATGATCTAACTCAATAACTGGAAATTACTAACTCAAAAAATTGAATCTGAAGAATAAGTAGAAATGAGATGCAATGGAAATACACGGACAAGCAAAAGGGTAACAATGTTTAGAACTTTTGACTTTCAGGCTCCATATCTCACCATCCACTACAGCTTCAAATCTGAGACTATCATCATTTTATAGACAATCATCTTGGCTGTCTCATACATAAAGTGGACTTGCAACTATTTAGCATATGATTTATTTAGGCAGATTCTGGTCAATGCATTGTTGTTAGTGTAATAGGGTTGTCACAGTGATGATGATGCCGGTGGATAGATTACTCACAGTTCTGAAGCTGTAGCAACCTGGGCCGGCGTGCAGTGAGTGGAAGGGCACTCTCTGGTAAATTGGGGCTCTGCCGGGTGTTGGTGTGGGGTGCCCTTGATAGTGATATATTTGGGTGTCAGTCAGCAGGGTCCCTGATAACTTCATGACGCCAGCACCTTGCGGTGCAAATAGATGAACAGTAGAAAAGATGAGGAGACACGTGAGTTGCAAACTGTAGGAACTTTACTGAAGATAGATCCGCCTTGCAGGGCAAGTGCAGGGCCAGTTCAGGGCTAGTAATTAATCAGGCAGGGAGAGAGAGACAGGGAGAGATAGTGAGAGACCGGGAGATACAGGGACAAAGACCAGCTGCAGGGCCACAGAGTGAATTGAAAAATGTCTGGAATGGATAAGCAAAAGGGGTGCAGTTCCAGCCAGACCTCGAGCTCTAAAAAAAAGGAGAAGGTGGCACAGGGCAGCAGTGCCAAAGGACCTGTAGCCAGAGCATCTACTAGTAATATTCGCAATACTTGGCCATTGTTCCACCAGGCTAACCCACCAAGGCGCAAAATTGTAGTGGGGGAGAAAGTGGATGAGGTAGTGGAATGGATGGCACGCTCATCTCAGTCTCAGCCGGATGATCTGCTGTCATCTGCTGATATGTATGATATCTATATGTAGCCAGGGGTCAGACTCAGAGCATTCCTCCTGCTCCACCATTCATCTCCAGCAAAGCCCGTCATTTTCGTACGCACTTTGTACACTGATGCTTAAGTGTTCAAAGAGATTGCGTACCTTTTTACCTGAACGTTCGTTATTAGTGCGCAAATGTTCACTAAAAGCCATATAATTACGTATATTTTGTACGCAAATTCAACTAATCTATTCGTCGAATATACGAATGTTAGGAAAAGTTCGGCGAAAGTTCGGCAAATGATTCGCTCGTCTCTACTTTGTAATAGTGATCTATGTAAAAGTGCAAATAGTCTTTCACCCTTAAATGTTTCCATTAAGGGGGTTGTCTCACCTCATAAAACGCCAAAATGGGTGGGTTCACATATGCATTGTATATTACTTCATACCATTCCATTATAGCAGGGTTATAATGGAATATTACAGAATATAAGGACTGAATGCAATACCCTATAGAGGCATTCCGTTTTGATCCTTCCTAATAGAGTTCTATGGGCACAAGTAATAATTCTGTCTTGTCCCGAAAAAAGTCTTGTCCCGTCGATTATATTATGTTCGTCACTATGTGGTTATGGCCGTAGCGGCAAAACAGAAATGATGGCGGCGCTTGCACACTGCAGGCTGTCACTCCAGTGTCTCCGGTGGCTGGGATATATAGGCACACATGCGTAGCAGCTCTCGTCCAGGCCACCTCACATCAGTGTTGGCAGTAGCCCTTGAGTTGTTCTGAACAGCTACTCCACCAGCAGCTCAGGATTTTTGAACTCCTCGCACGGGGAAGTGGCAGGATGATGCCACTTGCCTATGCCATCAATCAAACTTTCATTCAGTGCCCCCTACATATCACAAATAGGCTTTGTTTGTAATGCTGTTTCCATACTGCATTCAAATGTATGGGCTCCATGTAGCAAAACTTCATGCTAAAGTTGCGTGAGACTTCGATGAATTACTTCGGTATTCCTATTTGCATATTTAAAAACATGTTAAAATAGGATTCCGAAGTGGGCTTTGGTACTTGCTGGTACCTCGGTACCAAAGCCAACTTCAGATTCCTATTTTAAAATGTTTTTAAATATGCAGATAGGAATACCGAAATCATTCACCAAAGTCTCACGTAACTTCGGTCGAGACGACGGTTTTATGCACGGAGCCCATACATTTTAATGCTGTACGGCAACAGCTTTACAAATTAAGTTTTGTAATGAATTGACTTCAGATCTGTGAGCCAAAGCTCGATTTACTCAAGCCTAACCATGAAGTTTGGGGCTGGTGAGCAGTGGCAGCCCTAAACTGGTTAGGTGAGAAAACTCCTCTAATGGTGTTTATTCTATATCAGTTGGATATACCAGCTAAGTCCAATCAGTGAGCCTGACTGATAGGGTCCATGGTGATCATTCATGTCAGGGGAATAAATATATGAAGTTCAGATAACAACCACAAAAAGGACCATCTGTCCCACAGTGTCTTGTCAGAATACACTAGTATTATAAACAATACCTAGTAGTTGGTGTTCCCTCCTACATATTGTGAATCAGGTCAACCTCAAGTAACAAGTCTGGTTCATGTGCAGTCTCTTTAAACAGTCTCGCATGCTCACTTCATATGTTCCATGAAATTGAATAAAGAAGCACCACACCAGTCTGACCACATCAAATCAAAAACCTGACTAAGCATTTCAGTTCCTAGAATTGGTATGGTCCTAATGTTCAGATCTTTACAATTGTAATATGGTTGGTTGCAGAACTTGATTTCACCTATAGCAGTCGCATTCCCCATTCCTAATGAATGGCTCTTGGTACTCAAATACCCCAGGACAAGTAGGTCATAAGAAAAGATATACGAAGCACATATCCGATTGAGGCAATAAATGCAGAAAAATAAACTTGCTGATAGATGACAAAGAATTAAACAAGAATGGCAATGCATGAGGAAGATGGTATCTAACAATGGAAAGATTGGCAAAAGGCATGGGCGTACAGGTGGAGAGTGATGAGTGTAGGTAAGAGGAGTAAACCCAGCAGAACCTGACCCTGAACTGCTAAGTTCAACAAGACAGGCGGAAAATCAGAACCCAAACCACAAACAGAAAGCAGAACTCACAACAAACACAAATAAAATACAGACAGACTATGGAACTACAAATCCTAAAATCAATCAAAACCAATGCCCTAGAACTCAAGATTCTGAAAACAATAATATTCCCTTTACCCGACAAAAAGGCACTAGACACTAGTCTAGTCTCAAATTAAACATCCCAAAGAAAATTAGTGAGAAACAGGCAAGAGATCCCTGTTAATTGCAACATAATTTAGATACAAATGGCATATTCCCTGCCAGTGGAAAATATTACAATTTTTAGCGTGGTTAAAATAGAAGAGTTTTTGTTACCAGGGCCGAGAATCTGGTGATGGAATTGAAGTGTTTCTGCTACCAGTCTCTATTTAAGTCAACAAATAATTGCTTATGCTATGTTCACTTCTGCATTGAAGAAATGAAAGAACTACAGTGCGAGTCATGTGACAGAAACTATGTCATGTGACGATCAACAGACCAGATTGACTATAATGGGGACTTCAAGGTTTCAGACAGGGAGTCTGGCAGTTTACTGGAGAAAATAGGGAGGCAGGCTGCTCTGTTTTGTCCAGCTTTTTTAAAGGAATCTGCACACAGTGCCCTAACAAAGATGCGAGACTCCAACGCAGATCTGAACTTAGCTTTAGGAGTCGAGAAAAATATATGCAATGTATTGTAGGTTTATTTGAAAATGTCCTTCAAAAGAAAATGAATGGTAATGTAAATGGTTATGTTTTTTCATCTACATAGACTGTTGTTATGGGCAATGAGCATTCTTAAAGAACAAGAGCCCTAGTGTTATGATCAGGAGGAATTTTCCTACTGTTACATTTTCCCCTGTCTATTAGTTGCTTGGATCAGTTGCTATGTAACTCTCTTATTGGTGTGGTTCAGCTAAACTCTGTCAAGCCAGGCTTTTTTAGGAAAGGAGTTACTGATTTGTTAGCCCCTCTTTACAATTTTTTTGCTTCTATAGGGGGTTGCCAGTGATAGAATAAGCTCTGTGGGTTTGTATCCAGTAAATCCTAGTATCTTGTATTTAGTATCTTTTCTAGCTGGCAGAGGGTAAATCAACGTATGTAAAGTATGTAAACAGGAAGAGGTCGGTACATGGGCAGACAAACTGAACAGCACACCTCCACTGTTTACGAGCTGGCTAGAGAGCCTAAGCTTAGACACCCTCAACTTGGGGAAGGCACCTACAATACCCTCACAAAGGCAGCCACTGGCTGGTGAAGATAGAATGGTAGACCTGCTGACTGTTTACGAGCTGAGAGCACTGCCAAGCAGACAAACAGGCCTCAGCCTACAAGAAGGGGAGAGCATGAAATGCTGATGTGCAGGCCCACTACCAGCAACCAGAGAAGAAAAAGTGAGCCCAGGCCACTAAGGAGCAGAAAAGTGTTGCAGTGCCCAAGCCCGCACAGAGAAGCAGGGCAGCAGCAGTCATAGGTTGCCAGCACAACACTTCATTTATTTTAATCTGGATTTTGTTTCTGAGTCTTGTAGTTTGTTTGTGTCTTTCCCATTTAAATCTATTTTGCTTTGATTCCAGTTCAGCTCTGCAGTTTGGTTTTCTTCTCTGACATAATCCTGTTTTTTCTCCTAACATTGCTTGTATTACATCAGTATTTCAGATGAGGTATTTTCATAGGGATATCGTTAGGGGCAGTGAAGGTTAAAGTTGTTTGGTCTGAGGGTCAGTATCCAGGGTTAGATCTAGGGAAGATTCAGGGAAAGTTGGAGTCACATTCAGTTATTGGCTTGGTTATTATTAGTGTTGAGCGAAGCATTCAAAGCGGAATTTGGTCCGAAGTTTAGAAAAAAGATTCGCAATGAATCCCAATTTCCTTGTGCTTTGTAGTAACAAATCAGTTTTTCTTGAAATGGGGGCTGCACATGTTACAAAGTAAAAGTTTGAAGCCCAGGAATGTGAGATCACCCATAATTTTGTGCAGCCAGCCAATCCACAGAGAGCCACAGATAGCCATCCCCTGTGATTTCACAGCCCTATAAAATCCTCATCCCCCACGGTCTTCATAATTGTCCTGTGAGTTGAACATAGGGGGAGATGTAGTAAGCACTCATGCGCTAGGGACAGTTATGCTGAAAATTATTAATAGAAGAATATTCGAGAGGGAAAGTGCAGGGAGACTGCAATGACAGTGCAGGGAGACTTGTTCTGCATCAGTTTTATTTATTTATTCCTACATTTACTTATTCCTACATTGGGGTACGGGTCAGTGGAGAAGGTAGGATGATACTGGTGTTTATTTCCCTGTGGCCACTCATTGATATATTTCTATATGGTTCATATGTGAATGCCTCCCCACAGTGTCCTTGTATATATATACTTGCATTGATATTGATACTGTGACTGTTGACCTGTTGGGGAAAGGGGATGGTGGTACCCAGGGATATATGATTATTTATACTACTTCTCTCTACCGTCCTGTTTTATTAAGTATACCTGATGTGTAACTACGCCACCACCAATTAATTGGTGTTTGTACTATTTATGCATTTTATGTACGTGTTTTAGCTGATGAAAAGAAAATAAAGTATTTGGTTATATGTAGTTTCCTAGTTTATTCTTTTTTGGTAAATTATTCCTACATCAGCCATAAATCTAATTTAACATCATTCCGATGGAAGCCTTTATTATTCCACTGCTAGCGTGTCAACCAATACCATCCAGTCTGAACCCTTAGAGGCCCAGGTCTTAATGAAGACCATCCTCATCTTTTACTGGCTTTACTTCTTCCAAATCATCCTTCAAAGTGTCCATGTCCTAGAAAAGTCAGCAAGATGCAGAGAGAGGAGGAGCTGGATGTTCCTGATGACATATTCTCATTGATATTAAATAATGTGAAAAGGAGGAAAAGCAGATGGGAGAAGAAGGGCTCCCACTTGTAGGGCAGGAGAGTGCTGGGGTTGGAGAAGTGGGTATGACAGAGCAGATTACTATTCTATGTTTACTGTCAAATAATCTCCAGGAGATTGCAGGCAAGAATGGCAATAATATGCATATTGTTCCACCACCTAGCCAGCCAAACCCCATACCAGCAACAGCCCCTGTTTTAAGGTGCCGCGCTGCCATTAACAATAAATGAGGACTATACAGTGCGATCTTCATTATTAAATTAAAGGCTGCTGCAGGCTAATTTGCCTAGGTATACCCAATTTATAGTGATTTGTGACAAATTAATTAATAACAAATCAAATTTCTTGGCTAACTTCAGTGAAGTTGCCGAATTCAATTTTTCAAACGTTTTACTCATCTCTAGTTATTATCATTATCTGTCTACTTTTCAGTACCTGATTGTCATCATAATCTGTCTGCTTCATTATCATTTCTACTTCTATAAATGGTATTCGGTACCTGCTAGTGTTTATATCTGCTTCATAGTATTATTCTTATGACTATCTGGTTATTACACAGTTCAGCCCTACTGCAAGTCCTGAGAGCATCAGAGTACTGGGAGACACTGTTAGCACCTTGGAAAAGTGAAGTCTTGTTCTGCAGTCTTCTTAACAAAAGGCGTTGTTATAACTAGCAAAAAAAAAAAAAATATATATATATATATATATATATATATATATATATACATATATATATATATATATATATCACATCAACCATGGGCTGCACTGAGTAGAACAGACGATGTGTTGGATAATTTTAAAATATATGGCAACTTGACCATACATTTACATTTCATCTGTGTGTATGTGTAGTCAGCTCATAGTCAAGCCAATTGGCAATGGGATCTACAACTGTTGATGCCCGTTACGTGTAGACGGAACTTAATTGGAATGGTTGATATATGAACTGGGCTTTACAATCTAGCAGCTGTACAAGGATTTCCAGCATAACACCTAATTGGTCAACTTTCCAAATGATCTCATGTCAGTTTCTTGTCCCAAGTATTCCTGTACTATACCATCAAATTGTCTATTACTGTAATGTGTTCCATACTGTGTCTTGGCAGCATGACAGTGCACAACTATTAACCTTAACATTTTTTAAACAGAACCATTCTGTATATTTATATGTGAGAGGGCAACAGATTGGATGCACAGCTGTAGCCTTCTGCATAAAACCAGCTTCCTATTAAAGATGCTGACTTGTCAGTAATATTTCTGTGGCCAACTTTCACAGGTTTGTGGAAGGAAATTTTTTTATATCTAGCTTATTACAGCTTTCTGAGCACAACTGTGATGGTGCATACATGAAATCTTGGAAGAACTGCCTATGGAAAGTACAATCCTAGGTAAATGTAATTCAAAAGGCAAATGTCTATCTGGATAAGAGCCCAGATAAATGATTAAATATACAGTTACTAAAGGTGGATTCCAGAGGACAGGCAAAAAATATGTTTTAAAGGGCTCGTTTAGACTTTCTTTTTAACAGTTATATTTTTTGCAATGGCAACATTTTTTAAAGGGATTCTCCGGGATTTTGATATTGAGGGTCTATCCTCAGGATAGTTCAACTCTCGGCACCCCCTCTAATCAGCTGGGTGAGGCCACGTGGCGTTCCATGAGCGCATAGGCTTCTTCCTAGATCATGTGACGTCACGTTCATTAGTCACATGGCCTAGGCGCAACTCAGTCTCATTCAAGTAAATGGAGTTGAACTGCAATACCAAGCACAACCATTATCCAGTGGATGGCGCTGTGCTTGGTGAGCGCCGAAGCTTCTTCATACAGCCGATCAGCAGAAGTGCCAGGAGTCAGACACCTGCCGATCTTATATTGAAGACATAATCTGAGGATAGGTCATCAATATGAAAATACCAGAGAACCCATTTAACGTTGTAAAAATACAAATGTGTAACTTTTGGTATCATTGTATTCATAGAATAAGAACATCATGTCATTTTTAGCGCACAGTGAACGCCATAATGTCAAAACCCCAAAAACCATGCTCACAGCAGTGGTCACAGTTCTAGTAAAGCATGGACTGGCAGATCTTAAACACCATCTTAGGGTAGGTTCACATAACGTTATAGCCATCTGTTTAATGTTTATATTGGGGGAAAAAAGGATACAAAAGCATAGCATGCCACACTTTTCTATCCTGCTTATCGGTAAAAAAACTATACGTTAACATATACGTTTTTTTTATAATGGAACTCTATGCCATCTGTGAACATATTGTGAGGAGTGGGTCAGGGGGACACAAATGACACAGACAAAGTGAGGCCCTGACACTCCTCCCAAACCACTGTTCCTGCCTTTTGGGGGAACCCGGCTCCTTAACAGGCCGGCCCCAACCGAAGACTGCAATTACACTGAAGAAAGTGGAACACGAGACAAACAACCAAAACAAAACACAAGCAGGAACAACCCTAAACAGGTCAGGAACTGAAGGGGTAAAAGGTAACGGAACCAAGCAAGGAATAAATAGAGGATAACACAAAAGGTAGGTAACAGTAACAGAAACCAGGGAAAAAGGTACAGAGTCACTGGAATACCGGATAAACACAGAGTAGCTAGCTTAGGCACAAGGCTCTATAGCAGGCACAGATGAATGGAGAGTGTGAAACTAAATAGTGGCTAGAGTCCCAGCCCCAAGGCGTGATAGGAGCAGGGATCCCAGCCACACCCTTGAATGGACCAAAATTACTGGCAGGGACGCCTGCCAGTAAAACTAGCTAAACTAGCCAAACCTTTAACCCTATAGGAACCTAAGTGTTACAAGAGGATTTTCTGGCTTGCACTCGGGATGAGCGCCGCATAGCGTCAGGACACGGGAATGCCCGCACCCGCCCAACATCCGCTGGAGGGCCGCAGCTCCCCCAAATCCTGACAGAACCCCCCTTCCCTGAGGAGGGGCCTCCGGAACCTCAACAGGACCTCCAGGCTTGGAAGGGTAAGATTGGTGGAATTTTCTAACCAGTCTGGGAGCGTGAAGATCTCTGGCAGCCACCCAGACACGCTTCTCAGGACCATACCCTTTCCAATGTACAAGGTACTGGAGAGAATTCTGTACTTTGCGAGAGTCGATAATTCGTTCAATTTCGAACTCCAACTCTCCCTGAACAACCACAGGTAGAGATGGAGAACGAGCGACCACAGCAGGAATATATTTTTTCAACAAAGACTTATGAAAAACCGGATGTACACGAAGAGAACCAGGAAGTCGCAATCTGAACCATACAGGATTTATGATTTCTGTGATGATGTAGGGACCAATAAAGCATGGAGCAAACTTTGCTGATGGTACTCGAAGACGGAGATTTTTAGTTGAGAGCCACACTTTGTCACCAACTACGTATTCAGGACCGGGACGGCGTTTCTTTTTCGCATATTTGATCTGCTTGAGTTGGGCATTTTTTAGAGTCTCAAGACTCTTTGCCCAGACTGTGCACAGTCGAATAGCGACGTCCTTAACCAAGGAGAATCTAGATTCGTTACCAGTTACGGCGGAATATCTGGGGTGAAAACCATAGTTGCAGTAAAATGGGGACAGTCGTGTCGAGGAACTTTCATGATTATTTAGAGCGAACTCGGCCATGGGCAGGTACTCACTCCACTTTTCCTTACATTCAGAAACGAAACACCTAAGATATTGCTCAAGTGACTGATTAAGTCTTTCAGTCTGCCCATTCGTCTCGGGGTGAAAGGCGGAGGAGAAGGACAGCGAGATACCCAACCTACTGCAAAACTCTCTCCAGAACCTCGACACGAACTGAACCCCCCTGTCAGACACTATGTTAGACGGAATTCCATGAAGGTGTAAAATATGGCGGATAAACAACCCTGCAAGGACTCTAGCTGTAGGCAATTTTTTCAACGAGACCAGATGGCACATTTTAGAAAAACGATCCACCACAACCCAGATTACTGACCTACCTTTGGAGAGAGGAAGATCAGTAATAAAATCCATGGAAATGTGAGACCAGGGCCTGTTGGGCAAAGGGAGCGGATGTAATAGCCCTTCTGGGAGTTGTCGAGGAACCTTTGCCCTAGCACAGGTCTCACAAGCCTTAACAAACGCCTTAACATCACGTTGCCAGGATGGCCACCAATAGGTACGGGACAACAAGTATTCAGTGCCCGCGATGCCCGGATGACCCGACAAAACTGAGGAATGGACCTCTTCTAACACCTTCAGCAGAAGATGACCTTTGGACAAAGAGTTTACCTGGGGGTACAGTAGTAGGAGCAGAACTCTGTGAGTCTGCAATAGAAGACACAAGATCTGAAGTCAAAGTGGCAACAACTACCCCGGGAGAGAGGATATTTTCTGGTTCCTCATCCGGGACATTACTGGCACCAAAGCTTCTGGACAAGGCATCAGCCTTTACATTTTTTGAGCCTGGATGATAAGTTACCACAAAATTAAACCTGGTAAAAAACAAAGCCCATCGCGCTTGACGGGGGTTCAGTCTCTTGGCATTGTCCAGATACAGCAGGTTCTTATGGTCAGTTAACACCTTATGTCTGGCGCCCTCCAGAAAGTGTCTCCACTCTTCAAAGGCCCATTTAATAGCCAGTAACTCCCTGTTTCCTATATCATAATTAACTTCAGCAGTGGAGAAATTTCTGGAGAAAAAGGCTACAGGTTGGAGGTAGGTAAAGGGTTCAACTCCCTGAGACAGGACAGCCCCTACTCCTGTCTCAGAGGCGTTAACCTCCACGACAAAAGGCTGTTCAGGGTCAGGATGAACTAAGACTGGAGCAGTGGTAAAACACCTTTTTAAGTTAGAGAAGGCTAGTTCGGTTTCATGTGTCCAAGAGGTAGGATCAGCCCCCTTTTTAGTTAAATCAGTAAGGGGTTTAGCAACCACAGAAAAATTTTTGATAAATTTTCTATAATAGTTAGCAAAACCCAGAAAACGTTGGACCTCTTTCAAGGTAGTAGGTCTAACCCACTCAACCACAGCAGAAACTTTTTGTGGATCCATACTTATAGACCCAGGGGTAAGTATGTATCCCAGAAATCCCACCTCCTGGACTCCAAACTGACACTTAGACAATTTAGCACACAGCCGATTAAGTCGCAATCTGGAGAGGACCTCCCTCACATGCTCCCGATGGGACTCCAAATATGGGGAGAATATGAGGATGTTGTCCACATATATAACCAAAAAACGGCCCAAAAGATCTCTGAAGATATCGTTTACAAAACGCTGGAAGACAGCTGGGGCATTGCTGAGACCAAATGGCATGACTAGGTATTCAAAGTGCCCCTCTGGAGTATTAAAAGCTGTCTTCCACTCGTTGCCTTCCCTGATGCGGATTAGATTGTAAGCTCCACGGAGGTCAATTTTAGAGAACCACCGGGCCCTCACAACCTGATTGAATAAATCCGGGATCAGAGGGAGAGGATGCTGGTCCTTAATTGTGATCTTATTGAGCTCCCTGTAGTCAATACATTGACGGAGACCTCCATCTTTTTTCTCAACGAAGAAAAACCCTGCACCAATAGGGGAGACAGAAGGCCATATGTGCCCTTTTTTCAGGCTATCCTGAATATACTGACGCATAGACTCTCGCTCAGGAGCTGACAAATTAAAAATGCGACCCTTAGGAAGCTTGGCCCCAGGAACGAGGTCTATGGCACAATCGTAAGGCCGGTGCGGAGGTAGAGTTTCCGCAGCGGCCTCATCAAAGACGTCTTTGAAATAAAAAATAAACTCAGGAATATCCAAATCATTATTCACAGTACACATCATGGAAGGAACAGTTTTAAGATGTGAACCACATGAATTCTCCCATTTCACCAGGTCAGTGGTTTTCCAATCAAATACAGGGTTATGGAGGTGGAGCCAAGGCAAACCAAGAATAAGATCTGCAGTTAGTTTTTCCATCACAAAAAATGACATTTTTTCTGTATGTAAACACCCAACGTTCATCATAACCTCAGCAGTGCGAAATTTTATTCTCCCCTCATTCAAGGGAGTAAAATCTGCACCAGAAACTTAAAAGGGGAACACAAAGGAATTAACTCCAAACCCAAGGCCTGAGCAACAACCACATGGATGAAACTCACTGCAGACCCTGAATCCACCATGGCCTGACAAGCAGATATTTTAGAATCAGAAACCAAGGTTACAGGTAACAAAAACTTATTAACAGAATTAGGAGGTACCTGTACGCCTGAGTGACCCTCCTGGAGATCACTCAGGCCCTGGCGTTTCCCTGTGGTGACTTCGGCTTGGATGGACAATCCCTCAAGAAATGGCCAGGTTTTCCACAGTATAGACATAAGGCATTCTCCAATCGATGTCTCCTTCTAGCAGCAGCAGATGTAGAGCCTAACAACATAGGTTCTTCTCCAGAAGATTGAGAGGGAGATGGTGATTGAAATTGGGAAGGCATATTTCTTACAGAAAGTAGAAGGAGGTTTGACAGAAAAGCCTGGCCTAAACTGTACAGTCGATCCCCCTTTCTTTTCCTTGCGTCTCTCTCTAAGTCTTCTGTCAATAGTCACAGCCAAAGCCATAAAGTCACTCAGGGATTCAGGGATAGGATGGCTGACCATAGCATCCTTAACAGCGTCTGACAGCCCTTGTCTGAAAAGGGTTTTCAAGGGTTGATCAGGCCATCCAGTCGCCGAGCACCACTGGCAGAACTCAGAACAGTAGTCTTCAGCAGAGCGGCAACCCTGCTGAATAGATAACAAATGAGTTTCCGCCAATGCAGCATGGTCAGGATCATCATAAACTTGGCCCAAGGCCAGAAAAAATCTATCCAGGGGACTCCACTCAGTAGCATCTGAGGGGAGGGCCAATGCCCAATCCTGAGGGGGACCCTGGAGGAGGGAAACCACGACGGCCACTTTTTCTCGGAAAGTACGGTATCTGTTCCCATCAAAGCGATCTGACAGAAGCATTTTAGGTCTCTGCTGGACACTGTGCATAGGAAAAACAGGGGCTGGCAGTGACACAGGTGGGTTTGCAGCGCCAGACGCAGGAATAGTCATGGTGTCCAGATGCTGCGACATTTGCACAATTAACCCAGCCATGCCCTGAAACTGATTCGGCAGCTCATCCAGTCGGTCGGTGACCGATAGATCGGTACTCATATTAAACCTCCAGGAGAGCCAACTAGGGTATTGGCTTGCTATAATGTGAGGAGTGGGTCAGGGGGACACAAATGACACAGACAAAGTGAGGCCCTGACACTCCTCCCAAACCACTGTTCCTGCCTTTTGGGGGAACCCGGCTCCTTAACAGGCCGGCCCCAACCGAAGACTGCAATTACACTGAAGAAAGTGGAACACGAGACAAACAACCAAAACAAAACACAAGCAGGAACAACCCTAAACAGGTCAGGAACTGAAGGGGTAAAAGGTAACGGAACCAAGCAAGGAATAAATAGAGGATAACACAAAAGGTAGGTAACAGTAACAGAAACCAGGGAAAAAGGTACAGAGTCACTGGAATACCGGATAAACACAGAGTAGCTAGCTTAGGCACAAGGCTCTATAGCAGGCACAGATGAATGGAGAGTGTGAAACTAAATAGTGGCTAGAGTCCCAGCCCCAAGGCGTGATAGGAGCAGGGATCCCAGCCACACCCTTGAATGGACCAAAATTACTGGCAGGGACGCCTGCCAGTAAAACTAGCTAAACTAGCCAAACCTTTAACCCTATAGGAACCTAAGTGTTACAAGAGGATTTTCTGGCTTGCACTCGGGATGAGCGCCGCATAGCGTCAGGACACGGGAACGCCCACACACGCCCAACATCCGCTGCAGGGCCGCAGCGCCCCCGAATCCTGACACGTATACTCTTTTTTATACATTAAATGGAGCGCGAAAACATGATTTGAACCCAGCCTTACAGTGTTTATAGTTCTGGAGGCAGCAAATATGGAGTTAACAGACTGGTTGTCCTCTGAGTCAATATTTCAATATATCCATACTTTTTCTCCCTCTGTTCAGCCAAAGTGGTGCAATCTTTCTCTTTTTCTTTCCCATCAAAATGTGCCTCTAAAAGTCTAAAGTATTCCTGAGTGCTTGGAGCTTTCTCTTCTCAGACAAGTGTATTGTGAAGCCTAGTCTTAGACAGAGGACATCTCCACAGCTTTTATCACACATCTTATCCTTAATAGCTGCTATCAGGGGCGTAGCTATAGGGGTGCAGAGGTAGCAGTCGCTACCGGGCCCTGGAGCCTGAGGGGGCCCAAAGACCCTTGTGCCTCATAAGAAGACACCGGTATTATAGAAAGTGCATGCTGGTCAAGTTACACCTCTGGCTGGAGGGAAAGTGTGAGGTCATTAATATAGTATGGGTGGGGGTGCTGTTTCAATTTTTGTCTCTGGCAGCCGGAAGACTATGTTCTTCCCTGCCCCTGGCCACAAAGCACTGAGGGAAGGGGGGCCCAAGCTGAACTCTTGCACCAGGGCTCTTGAGCCTTTAGCTATGCCCCTGGCTGCTATAAATAACATACGTTATCTCAATTGTATCCTCAGAAGCTGTTATAAGACGCTCTCTCTCTGTAATACATTTTGGTGGTTGGTTTCTCCCTATGACTTTTGCTTCCTCCCTTCTCACTGTCTGATCTGTAACTGCACTAGGTCTTAACTGCACCATATGGGGCGAGTGAAGCATCCCCACCTAGCAACTATTCCTAACAGGCTGGTGTTAACACCATTTGCAAAGCTCCAGGGTTGACCATACACTTAGCTGATTATTAATCAATTGAAATAGTTGGTCCCCTCATTTTATCAGTTAAACTAAGGCCACTTGCAGCAGTACTATCTGTGCTGCCCTTATGGTAACCATGGCACTGTGCTGTTTATCATACTGGGTGGAGGGAGAGGGGCCACTCTTGGCTCAGAGGCCCACTGGGGAATTCACCTTCTTCCTGGTGGGCTAGTCCAAGCCGGCAATTTAAAATAAAAATCAGACATCATATAGTATCTGACAGTCTATTTCTAGCAAAGCTAGGACCAGCCCTGTACCTCACATGGATCCAGAGATTTCCCCATTCATTGCTCCAGTTTCTTCAAGCTTTTAGCTCAGTGGATGTGCCCTTATTTGCTGTTCTGGCTTGTCTCTGAGAGGGATTACAGGAGGAGGAAACCAGGTGAAAGGCAAAACGGCTAGCTTGCAGTGATTGTCTGTGTACTTGTGCGGAGAGGAGGAACTGCTTTGGATTTCTGGTTTGGGATATCGCCAGCGCGGGTCTAAATATCTGAACTTGTTTACTGTGAAGGTGGCCTACTTCTATAGATCATGCAGAGCCAAATCAGTTTTTTTAATTCTTTGATGTGACGCGCTGCGAATGCAATATGACAGGTGTAAAAAAAAAAAGTGCCACACCATTGACTGTCATGTACAAAAAATACAGGCTCTACTGAGCCTTTTTCAGTAGAGCCGAAACGTTGCTATGCTGTATCATGCTGTTTGGTTTGAATAAACACTAAGTTTGCTGGAACTATCTGGAGTGCTGCAGATCCCTACACAAGTGTCTAGCCAGGACCTGAAAACTGCGTGCACCCAACAATCCAATACAAGGATACTCCTTAAAAGGGACATTGAAACCTGATTGCAGGTAATGCTGTGCTGCTTCAACCTCTATGAACTTGCACTGTTTTAGGAGCACCTGCTCTGACTCCATATATAGTTTAGGAGTCCCTACTCTGCTGTCTGGCTGACTCCATATATAAATATGGCTTAGAAGTCCCTGCACTTTGGCTTACTCGATATATGGTGTCAGCACTCTAAGAATGACAAGAAGTATTCCCAATGGCTAGGCATACCTCTGTATATTTAACTTTTATTCTTCCTCTACTTTTAAATTGTCACTACTAAGTCTTGAACCCAGGACCTTCTGTATTGCAGAAAAACACTTTAAGCATTGAGCTACAGAGCCCAATGCTACTAATAGGATTTTCTCTGACTAAAAACCTCTAGTATTTTTCCCATGTACAATTTATTTCCATTTCCATGTACAATGTACTGGTATCTAAAGATACATTTCTATATACAGTATAAAAGTGTATTGTATTGTATTTTTAAGAGGACAAAAGCAAAAGCATAAAGTTTTATACATTTTGTTTTAGTACCGTATTTTTCGCCCCCATAAGATGCATTCTTTCCCCCCAAAAGTGGGGGGAAAATGTCCCTGCGTCTTATGGGACGAATGCTAATGAGCGCTTCCAGCGGCGGCGTCCGGAGCAGGAGAGTTAAGTGTCTTTTTTTATTTTTTCAATATGAGGCTGATGGGGGCTAATATTACTTGGCTGGGGGCAGATAAGAAGCAACGGGGGCTGGTGAGAGGCAACGGGGGCTAATAAGAGGCACTGGCAATGGTGGTTGATACGCGGCACTGGCAATGGGGGCTGATAAGAGGCACTGGCAATGGGGGCTGGTAAGAGGCACTGGCAATGGGGGCTGTTAAAAGACTCCTGGGGGCTTAAAAGAGGCGCTGGGGGCTGATATGAAGCTGCTGGGGACTAATATGAAGCTGTTGGGGCTGATGAGAAGCAATGGGGGCTGGTCAGAGGCAATGGGGGCTGGTCAGAGGCAATGGGGGCTGGTCAGAGGCAATGGGGGCTGGTAAGAGGCACTGGCAATGGGGGCTGTTAAAAGACTCCTGGGGGCTTAAAAGAGGCGCTGGGGGCTGATATGAAGCTGCTGGGGACTAATATGAAGCTGTTGGGGCTGATGAGAAGCAATGGGGGCTGGTCAGAGGCAATGGGGGCTGGTCAGAGGCAATGGGGGCTGGTCAGAGGCAATGGGGGCTGATATAAGACTGCTGGGGGCTGATAAGAGGCATATAGGGGGCTGATTTGAGGCATATGGGGGCTGATAAAAGGCATGGGGCTCTTATCTGAAGTCTGATTGGGGGTCATTCTCACTGAGGTCTGATCTGAGGTCTGATTGGGGTCTTATTAATGATGGGGGTTTTGATGGGGCTGTTAGCTGAGGTCTGATTAACATTGAGGTTCTGATTGCTGGTCTGATCTGAGGTCTGATGAAAAATATTTTATTTTTTTATTATTCTTCTCTAAAACCCAGGTGCGTCTTATGGGTTGATGCGTCTTATAGGGCGAAAAATACGGTAATTGCAAAAATAAAATTGATTGCACAACATAAATTCCAATAATCACAAAACCATCCATTATAGAATGTGAACAATTGAAATAATGGAAGAGGCATTTCCACTAAATTGTACAAATGAACACCACCTGACAGACCGCACTAACTAGAAAATCAACGCTTCCTGACGGACCTCACTGACTATAAAATAAATGCCTCATGTCAGACTACACTGACTATAAAAAGAATGCCTCCACTACAGATGTGGGTGAAATAGTCAGAGCATGCTTCCTCTCTGAGCATGTTCCCAGAAAAGGATGGAGTATATGATCACTCGCCATCTAATCCCTTCTACATAGAATTAGACCATTTTATTGATGCCATATCCCAGACATTTACTAGAGTCCGGATCAAAGCTTCAGATTAGTTGCACTAAACACACAGACATCAGTGAAGTCTCCATGTTACACTGTCCTCCTGTCCTTACAATGGAACCCTATGGTGATGGCCGCCACTCTATGACATCTGTCTGAAGCAGCCGTTTTACGTGTACGTAATGTATATATGTTTAATGTAGGACAAACGCATGTCCTGAAAGACGAATCTGCCTTGCTATGGCACAATTTAGGAGTGAGGAGGGGGATTTATCTTGGTAGATTTAGTATTCTGCATTCTGTATTACGACTCCACATGGATGCAGCCCAGCTTTCTCAGATGTGGCACTATTTGGGAGTGAGAAGGATTTATTTAGATACATTTAGTATTTAGTAGTCCCAATTACAGCTCCACCCAGATTTCTTGGGACCCTGAATGACAAATAGGTCCAGCTATGCTACTTTATGAAGAATTTGTCACAGGTATTCTTACTCTGCTTTTCCAGTCTCCTGGCTAGCAAATCCAGCTAGATATTCTACAATACTGGGGATTTACCAATTAATAAACAGGCTGATCTGGTATTTTGCAATCTGGTAAAGCTGGGTAACAGCCTATGCAGGGTGGTGATGGGTGCTCGCCACAATGTTGCCCTGATACACTGTGTGAATCTATCATATGGTGCCATGGCAACATAATCTGTTGACACCAATGTACCACTACAGTCTTGTCACCCAGCTTTTTCAGAACACTTAATGGCAAGTTGGTCTAGCTATATGAATGGATTTATCGCTGCACAACTAATTTGGAATTCAGTGTTCTGGGAAGGCTGGCTTACAACCTCTGTAGAGATTTAATGGAGACCACACTTGGTACATATATATGTATACACTACAGTATACCCATAAATATAATATTAGGACAATTGTGATTATATATTATATATATGATCTCCCGCATACCTACACATGCTACCCTGCATTCAGAAGCTGCAGAATATAATATCAGCGCAATTGGGCAGATTCGCCATTCAGCAGTATATATACTACAGCTGGTACTATTGACGCTATAACAGGCACTGTTACCAAACCTATTTTGTACTATTACTATGAGATTCCTTCTAAAAAAAATGGCCACTCTCATTGTGCAGACAAAAATGATCTGGACTAAACCCCGCCCCCTCCTTCTACACTTCCTGGCTCAAGTGCACTAGCATTAGAGGGGAAAAGGGAGGGGGAGGAGAAGACATGGCTGCAGTCTGAGAGAACAGTGCACTGCTTTTCTATTATATTTTTCATGGCCTATAGTTGCGATATATTACAAAACAAGAGCAAATAGACAACTAAGGATATTATGTTTTAGGTTTTGTTTCTTGTTCTTTTTGTGTTTGAATTCTGGGTTTCCTTGCTCTTTAAGAACAACATCTGTGTATTTGGGACACAAAGATAAATACACAACTATGCCTGTATACCCGATGAAATGCATTGTACACAGTGGACAGGATTAAACATCTAAGGCCAACCTGTGTTCTGAACATAACAATGGTTTTGATTAGCAGCTCTGCAGTAACCCATTCCCATCCTTACATCGGCCTTGGAAGAACAGCTTTCAGTTCCTATGGCAACTAAGCAAATGCTGTATCAAGATCTATAATATATACCTTCTGCCACTGCAAGTAAGAGCCAGTCTGCATGGTTATAATTTTTTCCATTTTATATTCTCTTGTTGTGTATATTAGTTGATCTTTCCTTAATTATTGAAATTTCCAAACAGAAAAATATTGATTTATTTATTTGCTACTATACAGGAGTGCTTGAAAGTTTGTCAAGCCTTCAGAATTTTCTTTATTTCGGCATAAATTTGACTAAAAATTACATCAGATTTTAACATATGTTCTAAAAGTAGATAAAGATGACAAAATACTAAATTTGGTTATTTGTTTATTGAGAAAAATATTCTAATATAACATACATATGAGAGGCAAAAGTAAGAGTCTAAAGTCAGAGGACTCCCTTTTATTTCAGAAATGAAAGAGAAAGTGAAATATCTGAATGCCCCAGAAAATAATGGATAAAGGAACCTATCTTTTATACTTTATCTGGAACATGGCCACCATCTTGAAAGCAGTGATATTGGATCAAAGGCAAACTTTTCCAATAGGAAAGGGGTCATGTAGCATCTCAAAGAAGATGCCAGAATTTGCTCGAAAATCAATTTCCCCCAATCAGATTTGCAATATATTTTGTGGTTCAAAAGTTATCAACATAGAAATTTCAAAACTTTAAAGTTCTGTGTTCAGCACCAGGGACAACACACTGAATAGTCAAATAGCTGTGCTTCACAGGGACCGCTCCCGTTATTGTTGCGTTGATGCTTCTGTTATGTTGGTGGGTTTTCTCCAATTAACTGCTTACTTCATGTCCTTCCAAACCATTTCTATTGAATTAAGGTCAGGACTTTGACTTTGGCCGTTCCAAAACGTTTTTCTTCTTTAAAGCGGTTGTCTGGCCTTTTAATATTGATGACTTATACTCAGGATAGGTCATCAGTATGAAATTGGCAGAGGTGCCATCTCCCTTCTCTCTTCCTGCTCACCACTGCTGTCTATGGAAAAGCAGTGGTGAACAGGAAGAGAGAAGGGAGACAGCACGGCTGCACTGCGCTCGCTATCTCCTCATACACCAGATCGGCGGGTTACTGGGTCTCGGACCCCCGCAGATCTGATATTGATCTCCTATCCTGAGGATAGGTCATCAATATTAAAAGCCCGGAGAACCCCTTTAACTAGAGTTGAGCGAACGTGCTCGTAACGAGCACTGTACTGCTCGGATCCCCTGTGCTCGCATGGGCGCAGGCATCCAGATCCGTCGGGTGAGGAGGACGGATCCGGATGGCTGCGCCCGTGCGAGCACAGGGGATCCGAGTAGTACAGTGCTCGTTACGAGCACGTTCGCTCAACTCTACCTTTAACCATTCTTTGGTAGAACTACTTGTGTATTTAGGGTTGTTGTCTCTCTGCATGACCCACATTCAGATCATGGGTGGATGTCCTGACATTTTCCTGTAGAATTTGCTGGTATAATTCAGAATTCATTGTTCTATCAATGATGGCAAGCTATACTGGCCCAGACGCAGCATAACTGGCCCACACCATTATACTATTACCACTATGTTTCACAGATGGGATGACGTTTTTATGCTGGAATGCAGTGTTTTCCTTTCTCCAAACATAATGCTCCTCACTTAAACAAAAAAATTCTATTTTAGTCTCATCCACAAAACTATTTTTAATAGCCTTCTGTCTTAGCCAAATGATGTTAGCAAACTGCCGACGGCAGCAATGTTAATTTTGGAGAGCAGTGGTCTTCTCCTTGCAATCCTACCTTGCACACCATTGTTGTTCAGTGTCCTCCTGATGGTGGACTCATGAACATTAACTAATGTCAGAAAGGCCTTTATTTGCTTAGAGGTTACCTTGGGTTTGCAAATTATTACACGTGTTGCTCTTGGTGTGATCTTGTTGGTCGACTACTGCTGAAGAGAGTAATAATGGTCTTTCCTCCATTTGTACACAATCTGACTGTGGATTGGTGGAGTCCAAACTCTTCAGAGATAGTTTTGTAACTTTTTCTACCTGAGATGCATCAACAACTCTTTTTCTGATGTCCTCAGAAATCGCCTTTATTCGTGTCAAGATACTCCTTGTGTTATGAAGATCAGACTCTGATAGACCCCTGTTCTTTAAAAAAAACAGGTCACCCACCTACACCTGATTGTAATCCACCTGACTCTAATTTCACCTTAAAATTATCTTCCAATCCTAAAGGTTCATATACTTTTGCCTTTTAGGTCAAATTTATGTAGGCACAGTATACATGTGGATTTTGATCTCCCTGAATTAAAGGGAACCTGTCATCTCCGAAACACCCCCTGAACTAGAGTAAGCGGTGTATAGTGTAAGTGACGTCGAGTCTGGTTATGTAAGTTTTATCTTCATACTCGCTTCCATTCTGATGTTGTGATCCCACAAACCTGCAGTAAAATGCACTCAGTGGACTCCGGTGCTCATTCACATAATGGAGAGGACTCAAAGACGAGTCCTCTCAATGCATTTTACTGCTGGTTTGTGGGAGCACAGCATCAGAATGGAAGTAAGTATGAAGATAAAACTTACATATTCGGATTCAGCATCACTTACACTATACAACGCTTACTCTAGTTCAGGGGGTGTTTCGGAGATGACAGGTTCCCTTTAAGGCAGATTGGCATAGAGAAAGGTATCAAATAGAGTATGTTCCCATCAAGCAGGAGGTCTCCTTGCCATCATAGATAGGTACAAATGATTTTGATCAAAATATATGTGCTTGCTTAGTAATTCAACTTAGCAACATTTTTTAGAGTGAATATAGCATTAGTTCATATATTTTGTTTGCAGAGTGCTTTTGCATTGTGTTTTACTTTAATATCACCTTCAATTTATCTGCCAATAGGCACACAAACAAGGACATGTGATATTAGAAAATTTTCCTCAATAAAATATGTCCAAGTCTAATATTTTTGACTCATTTGTTTGATTTGGTTATTTTTATCTACTTTTAGGACTTGTGTGAACATCTAAAGGGTTCACAAACAACACTGTATGTCTGTCAATAGAGATAACTAATACAATATTAACTTTCTTTATGGGCAGGAGGTACAGCAATCTTTTCTAGTATGGCAGTGGCAACCCAAGAAACATTTTTTCTTTGCAGCACAAGGAGCAGAAAGTGTTCCCTCTCGCTTTTTTACAGAGCAGAATTTCCAAGTTAAACAGGAAATATTATGCTGCTTGCTTTTTATATCAAATGAAAAATGCTATTTTATATGGATTCAGTACATTTCCTGCTCCCTAAATCTAATCTACTCAGTAATAAAACTGGAATTGTTTATTCTTGGCTAATAAACATGAACAGACGTTGTAGGGAGGTCAGCTGAGTTTACACAAAAAAGTATATGCCGGGCTTTGTAAATGTAAAATAAGGCTACTTTCACACTAGCGTTTTTAAATTCCGGTATTGAGTTCCGTCATAGGGGCTCAATACCGGAAAAAAACGCTTCAGTTTTGTCCCCATTCATTGTCAATGGGGACAAAACTGAACTGAAGACAACGGAATGCTCCTGAAAGCATTCCGTTCCGTCTTCAGACCAGAGAACAAACCGCAGCATCCGCACCAAGACGGATCCGGAATGACCCCCAATGCAAGTCAATGGGGACGGATCCGTTTGGTGTGACACACCAGTAATCCGGATCTGTCCTCCATTGACTTGCAATGTGTTTGTGTGTATGTGTGTGTATGTATGTTCTCTGTGTATGTGTCAACATGTGTGGGGCCGGAGCGCTGCTCCGGCTCCACACATGTGTCAGCGGCAGTACGGATCCGTCGGCACTTTAGGTGCCGGATCCGTGCTGCCGCTAGTGTGAAAGTAGCCTAAAGTAGGAAATATCTGAAGGTCAAAAACCTAGAACAAAAGAATGCATAAGGGTGAAATAATAAGTTTTCTTCACATAAACTAGGGTGATAGAGGCTGGTGCCCTCACCTATTGTAAAGTGAATTATCATTGCTATTATAATTACAGTGTCATATCAGCTTTCAGATTGGAGCTCTCAGAATTTTTAGAAATAGGAAAAATAATGTTGATCTGGCTCCCATTGACTATAATTTATAAATTCAAAAAACTTTCAGTAGAGTCGAATAGTGACCACAGCACTATTCCTAATAACTTTTTTGGGTGCACATCCCCAGGTTGATCCCTCTCCACCCGAGGATCCGTATTCCAATGTATAATATAGTTGAAGACAGCACACCAATGTCTTTGTTTGAATTATTGCTTCTCTTATTCATTTCATTTCAATAGCAGTAGTATGCAGTGCAACATTTCAGGTCCTTACTGTGGGGTGCTCTTTGTTCAGCTCTCCTGATGCCAGTATACCCGAGGGTGGCTGATGTGCATAAAAGTATCTGTGATTTGCACCTTACTTCCAAGCTCTTAATTTTGTTTATTTTGAGTGATAGGCATCTTATGTAAATCGTTCTATGTAGTGGTCTACAAGGTTTTTCCCTATTTACCTGGTCTGCTCACAAACAATTCCAAGTAGTGTAATATCTCCTTTCCTTTAATGATTTTAGTTGTGCTAAATTCACCACTGTTGATATGTCAAGGCAAGACAAGTCCAATGAGGTGGCTTCTAGTCTCCAGAAGTCGCAAACAATCTAATGAGAGGCACATTATTTAAATCCCTACTATGCTTAGTACTCCAGTGGGGGGAGTGACTCAATGATTGACATCGTTCCCCATATATTTAAATGAATAAGATACAAGATACTGTATACTGAATATTTTCCCACAAAATTACAAATCAATCTTTTCAGCTCTTCCTACTCTAATATGATTCCTGAACAGACCATGTTCAAACTGACACAGAAACGTGATCCACACTATAGTATACAGAAACAGAATTAGTCAGTGCATCCTGCGTGATAGAACAAAAATGCAGGTGCCCATAGTCATAGTTAAATGGAAGGTCACACACATAGTGTACTCTTATTGAAAAGGGATACAGCCACCTACAACTTTTCTGGTCCCATCATGCTTTGATGGTCCACTCTTCATCTCTTAGGTTCTAATCCCACTGAACAATGTAAAGAAATAATTTTACAAAATAAATTACCCTAAATTACAGTATTTTAATTTTTTTCCCCAAAAATTCTTTCATTATGACAGCATTCACTAGTATCCATGAGGCGAAGTCCAGGGAGCGGTGAGTGCAGGAGAGACAGCCAGATTTGCAGAGTAGAGGTGAAGTAGGTGAGGGAGGTGAATTTATTTATGTATACTCTGATGGGGGTCTGATCTGAGGTCTGACATGGGCATCTGATCTGATATAGAGGTCTGATCTGAGCTCTTACATGGGGTCTGATCTGAGCTCTTACATGGGTGTCCGATCTGAGATTTGATATGGGGGTCTGAACTGAGGTCTGATATGGAGGTCTGATCTTAAGTCTGATGAAGATTGGGAGTCTAATTTGGGGATCTGATGAAGAATGGGGGTCTGTTCTGAGAAATATTTTTATATAAAATATTTTTTTTCTTATTTTTCTTCTCTAAAACCTAGGTCTTAGGCCCCATTCACACGACCGTATGTATTCCGTGTCCATATAAAAACGGAACGGAAGACATATGGAATGTCTTCCGTAGTGTTCCGCATTTTTGCGGACCCATTGACTTTTAATAGGGCTACGGACGTGTTTTGCGGCCAAGTATAGGACAGGTTTCCTTTTTTTTGCAGGAGAACTTCCGTAATATATGGATGCGGAAAGCACACGGTGTGCATTCCGCATTTTTTTCTCCTATGGAAAAATGAATGGGTCCGTATGGTTAAGCATCTTATCCGCAAAAATGCAGATAAGATACGGAAATGAACATACGGTCGTGTGAATGGGCCTAATAAAGTGAAAAATATTGTATATATTTACTGGGATATTGCCCAACACTAAATAGAAAAAAAATGCCTGCGAATGATATAAATATAAAGTGATGACAATGCAGCAAATACTCATATAGGATGTTGAGTATAAAAAGTACAGAAGCTGAGAAAATATTCTTGTCAATTCACTAACATCAGTACTGATTGGACATGTAGAGCCATGTTCTACTTACAAGGGGAATTGTAACACTCAGATGTCAATTTATTCATATATTTCCAGCAGGAATAACAGATGAACAGGATGATACAAAGTTCTAAGAATTATTATATGGGGAATACATGTATCTCCTAAAACAGCAATAACGTGAGAGCTGGCAAGTCCTGATTAAGTGACTCATCCTCTTGTAAACTTGAAAATGCTTACAAACCATATCGGTGCTGTCTGTCTCGCATGAGAATCAAAACACTTGCAAAACCAACTTTCCTTTTGCATTTTTACAGATTTTCTACTTTGTAGCTAGGTTTTAATTTGAGGTTTTCCAGCCATGTTTGGACAGCTGAATAACTAACAGTCCACTGCCAAGTGTAGACCTTTAAACTGCCGTTTGTGCAAATTTCTGTTTTACTCACAAGCCCAGTGTCAGACGCTGCTTTCCGGGTTCACAGCATATTTATTATTTTCCAGGATGAGTATTTTACTTCATCACAAACCTTTCCTCCTCTTTTTTTTAACGAACAATGAAACTGTGTGTTCAATTTATTGTGTAATTTATGGTATTTGGCTCAATGTCCCTTAAAAAACTGCCTGGTGCTATGCGTTATGAGGACAGAGATTCCCATTAATCACCTCTTTATGAGAAAACTGCAAGAAAAGAAGTTTATCATGCAGGCAAGGAGCAAGATGGAAAAATAGCTGATTAAGTGCAGTGGTTATTTCAGGTTCACTGAGCAATACGACGAAAAAGAGTACAGTGTCTGCAAAAACTTAAAGTCACGCAGACAATATAAGGAAGTATTGTGTGTGTTTCTAATGCAGACAATGGGAAACATGATCCCTTGAAATATTTATGCTATTATACAGGCCATATAAATGAAAGACAGAGCAGAACTGTCTGTGAAGGTTCTCATTCATGCAGGTCATGGTATATCAGTAGTAATTGTTATGGCGGTGATTAGTGTTGAGCGAATCAAACCCAACAAAGTCGAATTCGACCCTCATGGGTCAGCAGTCAGTTGAACAGAGTCTACTCCAAGTGGTAGCAGCCTGATGGTTCCCCTGCACCAAAGTGGCTGTATAAGGGCCCTTTCACACGAGCGTGAGACTCGGACGTCTCCCGCATCGTGTGCCGTGTACTGAACTCCCGGCACTGAACGGGGGTTACAAGGCATTATACTGATTTATGATGCTATGTAACCCTTACAATTCTGGAATGTGTTGGATAATGCTGACAGTGTTATCCAACACATTCCAGAACTGTAAGGGTTACATAGCATCATAAATCAGTATAATGCTATGTAACCCCCGTTCAGTGCCGGGAGTTCAGTACACGGCACACGATGCGGGAGACGTCCGAGTCTCACGCTCGTGTGAAAGGAGCCTAAGGGTTAAAGGGTGAGTACTGGATGGGGGGCACTTAGATAACATTCTTGGAAGTAGCCCCAAGTCAAATCTGTTCAAGTGACACAGTGGCACAGTGGGTTCCCACCTGCTGCGTGACAATAAGTCAGGACAACTTACTTGTATTTTCTCTTGAAGACATTTCACCAGTCATCCAACTGCCTTTCTCCATCAGATTTCTACTTGAGAAAGCCAGCCAGATGATTTGTGAAATGTCTTTAAGAGAAAATACAAGTCCAATTGCTCTCACTTATTACTGATGCAGTGCAGGACTGTATGTGTATAACTGTAAAAATGCATCAAAACTGCAATAACAGGGACATAAAAGGGCATCAAAACCTGTCCTTCTGAATATAGCTTAATAGTGCCAGTGGTTGTAATAGTCCTGGGTTCCACTTTAGAGGATTATGCTTGGGAGTGTGGGAGTCTGTGGGGCCCTAATTCACCTCTGTAAAGCTCTGATTTAATATGGTGACATATAGACTTTTTGATTCTATATATAGAAATCTAGCAGGTGCGATTCTTTTTTCTCATTGTAGAAAAAGCCACTATAAGATGAGACTGGCAACAGCTTTATCTTCTCTCTCCATTAAAGGGGATGCCCACTTTATTTCAGCCTTCTACCTGGGTATCCTAATTATTCTCCATAATTGAACCCCCCTTCCCACACACACACACACACACACAGGGCAATTGCCCAGGGCCCTACCAGTTCAGTACTATGGAGCAGTCAGTGCTATGAACAGGGTATTCCCAAGCATGGTGTGCTTTGAGACACCCTGTGTATATAAGTCTAATGTAGACTTTATTTTTGAAATGTTTCTGTGGGGATTTGAACTCACAACCATCTACATTAAAGGCAAAAACCTTAACCACTGGGCTATAGCGCTCAATGCTCAGTCATTGTATAATACATTTATATAATACATTTATATAATACATACAATACAATACAATACACACATACAGTGGTCAAGGTTTTTGCCAGGGACTACAGTAAGTCGGTTTCATATCACTGTATTGTATTTTTTTCTCTTTTATTGTGTATGTCTAGTATGTCTTCCATTATTGACAGAGCAGTCCAGTGCACATCTTGTCTGATGTATGCAGTCCTGGAACAGCCGTTTAAGGGTGCATATATTTGTTCAAAATGTGAGCAAATTGCCCATTTGAAATCGCACATCGTGTATCTAACCGGACGGATTTCAACACAGAGAAGCGCTGACAATTTGGAAAAGAGTTTGCTGCTCACTGAGCAAGCACTCTATGGGGTAGATGTGGGGGAGGGTGGTAGTGAGGAGGCTCAGGAAAGTGAGGTAGCTAGCTGGGTAACAGTTAGAAAGCGGGGTAGAGGGAAAAGTGCCAGGGAGGCTAGCCCTGATCTGACACACCCCAACAAGTTTGCAAGTTTGGCAGATGAGGGGGATGCCACTTCAGGGAGAACACTGCTGCAGCCAGACACTTCCTCTGCCAGTAAGTGGAATGTCAGCTCCAGTAAGCAGGGGACCAGGAGAGCAGGGAAGGCCAGACAGGTGCTGGTAGTGGGAAATGCAATCATTAGGGGTACAGAGAGGGCAATCTGTCACAAAGACCGGGATCATCGAATGGTGTGTTGTCTTCCTGGCGCTCGAGTTCAGCACATCGCGGATCGGGTTGACAGATTACTGGGAGGGGCTGGAGAAGATCCAGCAGTCATGGTCCATATCGGAACCAATGACAAAGTTAGAGGTAGGTGGAGCGTCCTTAAAAATTATTTTAGGGATTTAGGGCATAAGCTTAGGGCAAGGACCTCAAAGGTAGTGTTTTCCGAAATACTGCCTGTACCACGAGCCACACAAGAAAGGCAGCGGGAGATTAGGGAGGTAAACAAGTGGCTCAAGAACTGGTGTAGGAAGGAGGGATTTGGGTTCCTGGAGAACTGGGCCGACTTCTCTGTCGGCTACAGGCTCTACCGTAGAGATGGGCTGCACCTCAATGGGGAAGGGGCAGCTGTTTTGGGGGAGAAGATGGCTAGAAGGCTGGAGGAGTGTTTAAATTAAGGACTGGGGGGGAGGGTAACTACATTATAGGAGGGGAAGATAGAGACCTGGGGCAAGGTAATGGACCTGGGGGAGGAATGGAAGGAGGAACTAGAATAGTTCAGAAGGAAAGGTGTAGGGGAAAAAATATACATAAACCTTTTAATTGTATGTACACTAATGCCAGAAGCCTGACTAATAAAACTGGTGAACTGGAATTAGTGTTGTGTGAGGAGGACTATGACATAGTGGGAGTAACTGAGACATGGCTGGATGATACCTATGACTGGGCAGTTAATGTACAGGGTTACAGTCTGTTTAGAAAGGATCGCCAAAACCGTAGAGGGGGAGGGGTCTGCCTTTATGTAAAGTCCTGTCTAAAGCCCACACTCCGGGAAGATATAAGTGGAGGACATGAAAATGTGGAGTCACTGTGGGTAGGAATACATGGAGCCAAAATCAATAATAAAATACTAATAGGACTTTATTATAAACCATCTAATATACCAGAGTGCACAGAAAATCTACTTGATCTCTAAATGAAATAGACAAGGCGGCAAATCATAATGAGGTCGGTATTATGGGGGATTTCAACTACCCAGATATAGACTGGGAAACTGAAACCTGTATATCGCATAAAGCAGGGCTGGCCAACCTGAGGCTCTCCAGCTGTTGTAAAACTACAACTCCCACCATGCCCTGCTATAGGCTGATAGCTGTAAGCAGACTGGGCATGCTGGGAGTTGTAGTTTTGCAACAGCTGGAGAGCCACAGGTTGGCCAGCACTGGCATAAAGGATACAGGTTTTTGGCAATAACCAAAGACAATTACCTTTCCCAACTGGTTCAGGACCCGACTAGAGGGTCGGACATACTGGACTTAGTATTAACCAATAAAACCTGACAGAACTATAGATGTGCAGGTTGGGGGACACCTGGGAAATAGTGACCATAAAATAATAACCTTCCAATTGTCATTCAAAAGAGCGTTTTTTTCAGGGAGGAACAAAAATACCAAACTTCAAAAAAGAAAAATTTAGCCAACTAAGAGAGGCCATAGACCTAACTAACTGGGACAAAGTCTTCAAAAATAAAAATATAGCCACAAAATGGGATATTTTTAAAAGCATTCTAATATCTAATTGTGAGAGGTACATACCTCATGGGAATAAAAGGTTAAGGAACAAGAAAAAAACAATGTGGATAAATAGAGCTGTAAAGAAAGCAATAAATGACAAACAGAAAGCATTTAAATCACTAAAACAGGAGGGGAGCGAGGAAGCATTGAAAAACTATAAGGAAAAAAATAAAATATGTAAAAGACAAATAAAAACAGCCAAACTAGAGACCAAGAGATTAATCGCCAAAGAGAGTAAAACTAACCCTAAAATGTTCTTTAATTATATAAATGGTAAAAAGTATAAACCTGAAGGTGTCGGCCCCTTACAGAGTAATGAGGGGGGAGTTGCAGAGAGCAATGAGGAGAAAACAAAGCTACTAAATATATTTTTCTCCACTGTATTCACTGAGGAAAATAAACTGTCAGATGAAATGCAGAATATAAAAGTAAATTCCCCTTTAAAAGTGCCCTGTCTGACCCAGGAAGAAGTACAGCGACGTCTTAAAAAGATTAAAATAGACAAATCGCCAGGACCGGATGGCATACACCCCCGTATCCTAAGAGAATTAAGTAATGTAATCGCCAGACCCTTATTTCTGATATTTAAGGACTCTATACTGACAGGGAGTGTTCCACAGGATTGGAGCATAGCAAATGTGGTGCCAATATTCAAAAAGGTAGTATCAAAGAAATAGGCACTCTGATCTGGATATGTGGAAAAATTTATTTACCAATCCTAAAATATTATATAAAAAATACTGCAAATATAACCAATACTTCACATATATAACATGTAGCTTTTGCTTTCACAATAGCTAGTTGATTAATCGCATCATAGTATCTATTGAGCAATAGTATTTCTAATAACAAAATTGTCAGTCCATATATTCGTACAGCCACTTGTATTAAAATAGCCTAAAATATCACTCCTGACTACTCCTAGATCGGGGCGTCCCCTGTATTATTTTTGTATGGAGAGTCTTTAATGGAGAATCTTTGGTAATTTCACTCTATATTAGTTTATATTAAAATATACAATACCACTCCGGTTGTAGGTGCCGGTATTGTTCCGTCTGTATCAGAGGGATATTTAGTTGCAATCTCAGCATCTTACGTGTTGTCTTGCAGATCTCAGCAACACTCGGTATGTGTTATCTCCGAATGTAGCACAGCCTCCCACCTGATTCTCGATCTGGCTTGTGCTCTGGCTTGTATATTGTAGTGTTTGACTCAGGGTTCAGAGGAGGGCAACTAAAGTAATAACTGGAATGGGTGGACTACAGTACCCAGAAAGATTATCAAAATTAGGGTTATTCACTTTAGAAAAAAGACGACTGAAGGGAGATCTAATAACTATGTATAAATATATCAGAGGTCAGTACAGAGATCTCTCCCATGATCTATTTATCCCCAGGACTGTGACGAGGGGACATCCTCTGCGCCTGGAGGAAAGAAGGTTTGTACACAAACATAGAAGAGGATTCTTTACAGTAAGAGCAGTGAGACTATGAAAGACTATGAGACTCTCTGCCTGAGGAGGTGGTGATGGTAAGTTCACTAAAAGAGTTCAAGAGGAGCCTGGATGTATTTCTGTAGTGTAATAATATTACAGGTTATAGTTACTAGAGAGGGTTCGTTGATCCAGGGAGTTATTCTGATTGCCTGATTGGAGTCGGGAAAATTTTTTTTCCCTAAAGTGGGGAAAATTGGCTTCTACCTCACAGGTTTTTTTTTGCCTTCCTCTGGATCAACTTGTAGGAAAACAGGCCGAACTGGATGGACAGATGTCTTTTTTTGGCCTTATAAACTATGTTACTAATGTAGATGGTTGTGAGTTTGAATCCCCACAGAAACATTTTAAAAACAGAGGCTAAATAGAACTTAAATACACAGGGTGCAACCAGTATTTTTTGTTGGGAAAGCTGACAAGCCTAGCAGCACCCCTGCTCAGAACGTCTGTTTCCCACAGCTGTGCCTATTGGTTCGCCCATCGCCTTAACTACAGAATCACAAGAATCAGAATGATTCCAGAATTTAGATCTCTTCTTACCCTAAAAATAATATTACCAAACACTGATCGTGTGAATATGGCCTTATAGAATAAAACAGAAAAGCCAATAAACATGATATACACAGCATAATATGGCTAAAAGATTTTTTTGTTTTGCTATTATGTAAAAAAATATTGCATTATCTGCGGTTAAAGGGGTTATCCCATCTCAGACAATAGGGGCATATCGCATATGCCCCCATTGTCTTATAACTGCTGGTCCCACCGCTGGGACCCACAACTATATCGAGGACGAAGTGGGGAGCTCTGTGCTTGGAGGACCCCGGGTTTCTCGATGTCCGGCCACCACCAGGCGCAGCTCCTCGCTGCGCTCATAGAAATAAATGGGAGCGCCACTCCACCACTCCCATTCATTTCTATGGAGCAGACGGAAATAGCCAAGCAGTGCGCCCTCCTTCTCTTTTGGGGCTCCGTTCTTGATATAGGTGCGGGTCCTAGCGATATGCCCCCATTGTCTGAGATGGGATAACCCCTTTAACACAGAATACATAAAACATACTGTAATTTGTACTAAGAAAAAAATCTAAATATATCTAAAACCACTAATTTTAAGTTCTCTCTAATTTTCCACAGAGGACATGCATAGAAAATTCACTGTAAATTTGCTGACTTAATAAAATAAGCATATATTCAGTCACAAGATCTTACTTTGGTTAAATTAGAACATCCTTATGATTCATCTGAAGGAATCACTTTAGGAACTTGCAGATCTTGAGTTACTCAATTGTTACCATGTGAGTCTTAAGCATATGGGAATTTACAGAATACACCATTTGGATAACAGTTTAGTTATATATATGTGAAGTGACTGTACTGTTTATGTACAGCATTTCTCAACCTAAACCAAATCCTTAGGTTCTAACTGCATTGACACTAATAATTACACTCACCGGCCACTTTATTAGGTACACCATGCTAGTAACGGGTTGGACCCCCTTTTGCCTTCAGAACTGCCTCAATTCTTCGTGGCATAGATTCAACAAGGTGCTGGAAGCATTCCTCAGAGATTTTGGTCCATATTGACATGATGGCATCACACAGTTGCCGCAGATTTGTCGGCTGCACATCCATTATGCGAATCTCCCGTTCCACCACATCCCAAAGATGCTCTATTGGATTGAGATCTGGTGACTGTGGAGGCCATTTGAGTACAGTGAACTCATTGTCATGTTCAAGAAACCAGTCTGAGATGATTCCAGCTTTATGACATGGCGCATTATCCTGCTGAAAGTAGCCATCAGATGTTGGGTACATTGTGGTCATAAAGGGATGGACATGGTCAGCAACAATACTCAGGTAGGCTGTGGCGTTGCAACGATGCTCAATTGGTACCAAGGGGCCCAAAGAGTGCCAAGAAAATATTCCCCACACCATGACACCACCACCACCAGCTTGAACCGTTGATACAAGGCAGGATGGATCCATGCTTTCATGTTGTTGACGCCAAATTCTGACCCTACCATCCGAATGTCGCAGCAGAAATCGAGACTCATCAGACCAGGCAACGTTTTTCCAATCTTCTACTCTCCAATTTCGATGAGCTTGTGCAAATTGTAGCCTCAGTTCCTGTTCTTAGCTGAAAGGAGTGGCACCCGGTGTGGTCTTCTGCTGCTGTAGCCCATCTGCCTCAAAGTTCGACGTACTGTGCGTTCAGAGATGCTCTTCTGCCTACCTTGGTTGTAACGGGTGGCAATTTGAGTCACTGTTGCCTTTCTATCAGCTCGAACCAGTCTGCCCATTCTCCTCTGACCTCTGGCATCAACAAGGCATTTCCACCCACAGAACTGCCGCTCACTGGATGTTTTTTCTTTTTCGGACCATTCTCTGTAACCCCTAGAGATGGTTGTGCGTGAAAATCCCAGTAGATCAGCAGTTTCTGAAATACTCAGACCAGCCCTTCTGGCACTAACAACCATGCCACGTTCAAAGGCACTCAAATCACCTTTCTTCCCCATACTGATGCTCGGTTTGAACTGCAGGAGATTGTCTTGACCATGTCTACATGCCTAAATGCACTGAGTTGCCGCCATGTGATTGGCTGATTAGAAATTAAGTGTTAACGAGCAGTTGGACAGGTGTACCTAATAAAGTGGCCGGTGAGTGTATATAAGCAATGCAAAAGAATACATTGGGGCAGATTTAAAGGCTATGGACATATTTTGCAGCCACTTCAAAATATTGATTTAGATGTGTTTAGGGCTATATATCATTACTGTAATAGGTTTGTATTGCAAAATGTGGCTTATGCAGCTTCTATGTTTCACAGTACATAGCAAGCTTTAGAATTCTGTTCACAAATCCGTCACATTGGTTTGTTTTCAGTCCCTCTTGTCCTCTGCTAAACTAATTTATGACCACATCAAAGATCAATTTTGATGTGTTCATGAATCAGCTTAGATCAGGCAGTCTGATAGATTTCACTGTTAACAGCATTCTGCAGCTTTCTATATACTGTGATACATGGAAATTACAGAAACCAAAGGTATAGTTTCAATACTAACACTACTGTAATATTTTTAAGACAAAAATCTAAATCAATAAAAATGGTTTCAAATTTGTTGATAGCTGTAAACGCATGCCAGTTACTCTGGGTAGGGCTTTAGAACTGCATGGACTGAGATTGATTTATCAACATTTTTTCCACTTTTGCCCAGATTCATCAACAGAATTTGTGCCCTGTCAATGTGCATTGGTACAGTAATGAGTCCCATTATAAAACAGGGCCATAAGGTCTAACAGAAGATAATTTGGAGCTACAGTAACTTCTGAACCTATAGCCATTGGATATCCTATTAAACCTTATCAATAATAAAAATAATTCCTAAATGTGCAATAATAAAAATTAACTAGATTTGCATTTCCAGAAGAAAATACATAGTGCTTGAAAAGGGCGCACCTTTAACAGTGACTTCCAGAGTACACCTGTGTGACTGCCCCTTTAAGAGTGCCTGCTCCTTTATGAGTAACTGCCCCTTTAAGAGTGACTGCCCCTTTAAGAGTAACTGTCCCTTTAAGGGTAACTGCCCCTTTAAAAGTGGCTGTCCTTTTAAGAGTGTCTGCTCCTTTAAGAGTGTCTGCTCCTTTATGAGTAACTTTCCCTTTAAGAGTGCTGCCTCTTTAAGAGTGACTATCCCTTTAAGAGTGACTGCTCCTTTAAAAGTGGCTGCCTCTTTAAGAGCGACTGCCCCTTTAAGAGCGGCTACCCCTTTAAGAGCGGCTGCCCCTATAAGAGCGCCTGTCCCTTTAAGAGCGCCTATCCCTTTAAGAGCGCCTGCCCCTTTAAGAGCGGCTGACCCTTTAAGAGCGCCTGACCCTTTAAGAATCACTCTAGAAAGCCCCTTGGAGTTTAACAGAATCCAAAATGGCGGATTAACCCCTCTTCTGCCAGTGCGCGTCCCCGAGGCCCGTGATCACGGCTCCTTACAACGGACATGTGAATGCCCCCTTAGCCTCAGGTCTGAGGAATCTCCCCTCTATATTATCTCTAAGCCTTCTCCACTGTGTGTATGCTGTGCCATATATGGTGCTGCCTATTTGAATATTGAGCTGTGATTGATTGATTGATTGATTGGTCTCAAGTTTAGCTTCTCCATTCATTCCTATGCAACCCTTAGCCTGAGGTCTGGGGGACCTCCTCTATGTTATCTCTATATATCTCTAAGCCTTCTCCACTGTGTGCATGCTGTGCCATATATGGTGCTGCCTATTTGCATATTCACTGTGATTGGCTGATTGGCCCGCACTCTAAGGCTCTCCATTCATTCCTATAGAGAATTTTGGGGGTTTTAACCTGTGATATCTTAACAACAACAAATCCGATCGACTCCAAAAATACATAGCACACCTGTCACCATCGAGGGCTTCGAAACGCACTTTGAACGGAGTCTGTACGCCAAGCGGTTCGGGCTGTATTAATTGCAGAAATTTAGGAAGAAAGAGAAGAAAAAGGAGAAGAAGAAAAAGAAGGAGAAGAAGGAGGAGAAGAAGGAGAAGAAGGAGAAGAAGGAGAAGAAGAAGGAGAAGAAGGAGAAGAAGAAAGGAAGGAAGGAAGGAAGGAAGGAAGGAAGGAAGGAAGGAAGAAGAAGAAGAAGAAGAAGGAAGGAAGGAAGAAGGAAGAAGAAGAAGGAGGAAGAAGGAGGAAGAAGAAGAAGAAGGAGGAAGAAGAAGAAGAAGGTGGAAGAAGAAGAAGAAGGAAGAAGAAGGAGGAAGAAGGAGGAAGAAGAAGAAGAAGAGAAGAAGAAGAAGAAGGAGGAAGAAGAAGAAGGAAGAAGAAGAAGAAGAAGAAGGAGGAAGAAAAAAAGGAGAAGAAGAAAAAGAAAGGAGAAGAAGGAGAAGAAGAAAAAGAAGAAAAAGGAAGAAAAAGGAAGAAGAAGGAAGGAAGGAAAGGAAGGAAGGAAGGAAGGAAGGAAGAAGAAGGAGGAAGGAAGAAGAAGAAGGAGGAAGAAGAAGAAGGAGGAAGAAGAAGAAGGAAGAAGAAGAAGGAGGAAGAAGAAGGAGGAGGAAGAAGAAGGAGGAAGAAGAAGAAGGAGGAAGAAGAAGAAGAAGAAGAAGGAAGAAGAAGAAGAAGAAGGAGGAAGAAGAAGAAGGAGGAAGAAGAAGAAGAAGGAAGAAGAAGAAGAAGGAAGAAGAAGAAGGAGGAAGAAGAAGAAGAAGGAAGAAGAAGAAGAAGAAGGAAGAAGGAAGAAGAAGAATGCTTTTCAAGCACTATAATTAAAAGTGAACACATATACAAATACTTGTCCTGTATACACATAGGGTGGGCCCTCAGAATGATATCCTGTGGTGGGCCAAAGGAAATTCAGTCTGACACTGCATGCTCACACAGTGCTACACTATTTGAAAAGAAATTCCCCCAAATTCCCCAAATGTGTATCCAGTAATTAAGGTATCCAGTCTTCAGAACTTGTGCTTAACTCCCATAAGACTTTGTCTTTTACTATTTATCCTATTTTATCCCTAAAAAGTGATACATTTTTTAATTATAATATCTGTAGGGGCCCAAATACATTTATTTTTAAAGGGGTTCTCCGAGTTATAAATATTGATGACCTATCCGTGTCGGCCAGCATGTAAACAATGAAGAGGAGGCAGCGCTGATACGGCGCGCGCCTCCTCTTCAAACAGCTGATCGGCGGGGGTGCCGGGTGTCGGACCCCTGCCGATCTGATATTGATGACCTATCCTGAGGATAGGTCATGAATATTTATAACTCGGAGAACCCCTTTAAGGTTCAGAACAAAGCACGCATGCTGGGGAACAAATATTTCCTGTAATTAATTATCAAAAATGCGGTACCACCTCTCAGACAATCACTTCTCAAAGAAAGTTGGGTTCCTGCAACCCCCCATTCGCTGATTGAGAGCACTGAAATCAATGGGAGTCTATTGAGGTTTATTATGTATGGCCAACCCTTAGGCCACTTTCACACAGTCAGTATTTGGTCAGTATTTTACATCAGTATTTGTAAGCCAAAACCAGGAATGGGTCCAAAACACAGACGAGGCACATGTTTCCATTATACTTCTTCTCTGTAGGTTCCGCTCTTGATTTTGGCTCAGAAATACTGATGCAAAATATGATCAAATACTGACCGTGTGAAAGAGGCCTAAGTCACCAGAAAGGGATTAACTGTGACTGGATTGAATGGTGACTCTAAATGTTGGGGTGGTCAGCACTCAACTCGACAAGGATATTCCTCAGCATACTTGAAAAGCTAGCAGCTGCTCGAAGATCGTGCCCCTTTAAGAGAGACTGTCCCTTTAAGAGTGTCTGTCCCTTTAAGAGCGGCTGCCCCTTTAAGAGCGGCTGCCCCTTTAAGAGTCACTCTAGAAAGCCCCTTGGAGTTTAACAGTTTAACAGAATCCAAAATGGCGGATTAACCCCTCTTCTGCCAGTGCGCGTCCCCGAGGCCCGTGATCACGGCTCCTTACAACGGACATGTGAATGCCCCCCTTAATGGGAGCTGGCTGTCAGTGACAGCTGGACTCATCATGGAGGAGTTAGGGACATTTTTTTACACAGCTGTATATACAGATCAGGAAGATGCAATTCTGGAATATTTGTGCCCTGTTTGGAGACAGTTGGGGGGGGGGACCGCAGCGGCATGGAGCAGGTAAATACAAGTCTTCTTTTTCAGGAGGCAGGCTGTGGGCATTACGTAAAATACGATTACCAGAGAAACCCCTTTAATGTTAGCCCTTTAATTCTTTCTTCATCTGCATCTGTTGACTTCAGGGATCGGCCATTTTTTGTACATCTTCTACAATAGTTAATAAAAAGTCAGCTGGCCACATGACACAATAAAGGCCAAAAACAGTGAAGACTGACTGGCACTAATATCCTATTGCACAATGAAATTATCCTTTCATCTGTCTGACAGAATCCTAAACTGTATGATTTTCACAGCAGATATGGAACAAATGACGCATCTCATCTGCACAAGCTCTTTCAAGTTCATTTCTAGTCCTCAATCTATTCTGCGAAAAGCACTGAATTTATCCAAAACATGTGCTTAGAACTGCAATTCTCCACAACTTAGGACACTGTGCCAAACTCCCAGTACTCTTACAATTAAAGCGATACTTGGAAACTTTTTCTCCCAGACACCACACCCTCTGTTAAAAGTGTCTGATTTCTTTGGAGACTTTTCCTAATTAAAAAAACAAAAACAAACAGAATTTATTACGGTAAGTTGCATAAATACCAACAAGTCCCCACTTGTATTGATGTCATTATTCAGTACATCTTTTTCTAGGGGTCTCAGCTTACCTAGCTGAGCTAAAATCGATCATATTACCACTAGTGTTGAGCGAGCATGCTCGGCCAAACTCGCTGTTCAGCCGAGCACGCCTACGCTCGGGTCCGCTTGGTGTTCGGCCGAACACCGAGTGTACTCGAGTGCAATGCTCGAGTCTATTCCCCGCACTGTTATGTTGATTTGTACGCTAATGCGTACGAATTTGTATGCTAATGCGTATGTATTTGTACGCTAATGCGTATGCATTTTGTACGCTAATGTGTGCACATTTGTATGCTAATGCATACGCATTGTGCGCTAATGTGTACGCATTGTGCACTAATGTGTACAAATTCAGTTAATTAGCATACTTTTACGAGTGAAAGGAGTAAAAGAGGAGAAGTCGCAATTCTGACCTTTTTCTATTAACCAGACACCCTCCCCTCTTCCGAGCGGGGGATGCCTGGTTTAGTCCCATTGACTAACATTATGCAATGTTGCCAGAGCACTCGAGCATACGAGCACAGAGGTGCTTGCTTAACACTAATTACCACATTGATGTAATACAGGGAAGTCTGCCTTTCCCGTTACTAGACTGAACAGGCAGCTGTTGCAAAGAGCAGCTCTTCCATAGAACGGCCCAGCTTGCCTATGCTTTACACAGTCGGTTAAGGCCACTTTCACATTAGCGGCAGCACAGAACCGGCGGGTGAAGGGTGCCACCAGATCCGTGCTGCCGCAGGTACACGTGAGGAGCCGGAGCAGCGCTCCGGCCTACACGTGTCACAAACACATACACACACACATAGACATACACACAGACATACACATACACAGACATACTTGCATGCTCCCAGCAGCCCCGCACAACACAGGAGGAGGAGAACGGCATGCACATAGGAAGATTCCCCACAGCGCCCTCTGCTGAAGGGAGAATCTTCCTATGTGCGCGCAGTCCTCTTCCTCCTGTGATGTGCGGAGCTGCTGGGAGCATGTAAGTATGTCTGTGTATGTGTATATCTGTGTATATGTCTGTGTGTGTGTATGTCTGTGTGTATGTGTCTGTCATGTGTGGTGTGCTGTGGACGGATCCGTCATAAACTCCATTGAAAGACAATGGAGGACGGATCCGTTTACTGAGTGTGTCACACCAAACGGATCCGTCCCCATTGACTTCCATTGGGGGTCATTCCGGATACGTCTTGGTGCGGATAAACAGTACGGAGAGCAAACTGCAGCATGTTGCGGTTTGCTCTCTGGTCTGAAGACTGAACGGAATGCTTTCAGGAGTATTCCGTTGTCTTCAGTTCAGTTTTGTCCCCATTGACAATGAATGGGGACAAAACTGAAGCATTTTATTCCGGTATTGAGCCCCTATGATGGAACTCAATACTGGAATTCCAAAACGCAAGTGTGAAAGTAGCCTTATTGATATCAATAGGTGGTGTGAAATGCTAATTTCTTCTGAAGTGTTACAGCAGAAGGAATAGCTGGGAACTCTACTTCAGTCACAGTTATGGACATATACACACACACACGTCACAAAAATTTAAGGGTATTTGGCTTGTGGGTGAAACTTCAGGATGAACTTAAAGTACACTCTAACCTTTACAGGTGAACTTAATGTGACCTTCTCCCAGTCCAGCTGTTTAATGTTTCAGTACTTTTTGCACAACGTGCTGTTCTCTAACAAGGAGCTTAACAGCAAAATTTACAGTGTTTGATCCATGAATTGCAGAATAAATTTTCTGGTTCAATTAGAATTGGTGTTTAAGCAGTCCTCCTCATCATGCTGTTCACATTTTGACATCATGAGACCAAGAAGATACCTAACAATTGATCAACAGTACATCAGCATTGCAAAGCTTCAAGCAGGATGTTCTCAAAGGGATGGGGCCACTGAGCTTAGAGTGTCACAGAGTGTCATCAGCAGGTTGCAACAGAGATACAGAGAGACTGGAGGAGTCATAGAAAGAAATAGAAAAGGACGTTCTTTGGCCACATCCTACTTTGATGACCGCTTCTTTGTGAATAATGCCATGAAGAACTGGACGATGAAGGCCACACAACTCCAGGCACTTTTAAGGGAGGTGAGAGGCACCAAAGTGTCATGTCAGACCATTCAAAACTGTTTATATCTGCATTTTCTACGTGCTAGATGACCTACAAGGGTACCAGACCACAAAAGCAGGCACAGGTGTCATCGTCTTGCATGGGCCAGGGAGCATATATGCTGGATGAGGAACCAGTGGGCCTCAGTGCTGTTTACTGATTAAAGTCAATTCACGCTGAGCAGAAATGATGGCCACCACCAATGTTGGAGATATCAAGGAGAGAGCTATGCATCAGCCACTGTTGTCACCAGACGAGCCTTTCTTTAGTAGTGGTGGTTTTGTGGGCAGGTGTGCCTAGTCAATACAGAACTGCCCTACGCTTTGTGAATGGTACAGTGACAAGCCCATACTACTTGAATAGCATCATTCATCCTGTCATTGGGCCTCTAAATGAACAACACAGGCCTAATTTCATCTTCATGGATGACAATGCGCCAGCTCATCGAGGTCGCATCATTGGGGAACAGCTGCTGGAGACTGGCTTAACTCAAATGGAATGGCCTTCACTTTAAGACCTGAATCTCATTGAAAACCTATGAGATCAGCAGAGTCACCAATGTAGAGGCTTGTAACTTTGTACCCAGAACCTCAATGACCTGAGGGCCACCCTTCAAGAAGAGTGAGATGCCATGCCTCAACAAGCAATAGGTAAACCCGTGAACAGCATGAGATGTCATTGTCAAGCTGTAATTGATGCTCAAGCGCATGGTTGCATTTCAGATGGTGAGTCTTCACATCATGCTCGGACACTAGCTGTGACTCACCGGGGGAGATTCTAACCCCTGCAGAGAAAGCAGTGGGTCTAGTCAGGGGCGTAGCTAAAGGCTCATAGGCCCAGGTACAAGAGTTCAGCTTGGGCCCCCTTTCCCTCAGTGCTTTGTGGCAGGGGAGCACATAGCATTCGTGCTGCCTGATACAAAAATTGAAATGGCACCCCCCATGGCAAATTCTTGACCTAACCCCTTCCCTCCATCAGAGGTGTAACTTGACCAGCATGCACTTTCTATAATACAGGTGTCTTCTTATACGGCACAAGGGTTTTTGGGCCCCCTCAGGCTCCTGGGCCCGGTAGAGACTGGCACCTCTGCACCCCCTATAGCTATACCCCTGGGTCTAGTGGATGCTGCTGCTGCCAACTACAAGCAGGGGCTCACAGCAGCAGGCATTAGTACTGATTCTTCTGAGATGAAGTGGACTACAAATCCCATAAGCACTTTCTCCTCCCTGCAGCCAATAGTAGGGGGAACAGGGGAAAGGCTAAGGAAGGAGGAAGAAGAGCAGCCATCATAGAGACAGTAGATGGGTCAGGATATGTAGAGACTGAGAGATCTCCATAGACAGAAGCGTGCCCTCCTTCTGTGCCAAACCTTACAACACAGTCCCGACAGCTCCTGTATGAGAAGGGAAAGCTCAGCTGCTGCATTACCAGTACAGCCAAGCCTGTATCCCAGGAGGATCTTGCCCCTGACTCCGCTGCCATCCAAGCTTCTGAATGCTGCAGCCCCCAGCTAGTTCCCAGGCAGGACAATCATAAGTGCACCATCATTAGTGCACCAATGTTTTCTGCAACCTGCCCAAAACATTTGCACTGGGTTAGGCTACTTTCACACTGGCGGCAGGCCTGATCCGGCAGGTGAAGGGTGCTGCCGGATCAGGCCTGCCGCAGTGACATGTGTGGAGCCAGAACCACGCTCCGGCCCCACACATGTCACACAGTACATACATACACATAAACATACACACACATATAGACATACAAACACACATACATACTTACATGCTCCCCGGCAGGTCTTCGGAGCGTCAGAGGGACAGGACCTCTGCTGGGCGCCTGGTGGAATCGTCATCTGTGCACGCCGTCCTGTCCCTCCAACTCTCTGAAGACCTGCCGGGAGCATGTAAGTATGTATGTGTGTTTGTATGTCTATATGTGTGTGTATGTTTATGTGTATGTCTGTGTGTGTATGTGTCTATGTGTAGCCGGATCCGTAATGGACTCCATTGAAAGTCAATGGAGGGCGGATCCGGTTACCATTATGGTCACACCAGACGGATCCACCCCCATTGACTTGCATTGGGGGTCATTCCGGATCCGTCTTGGTTCGGATGCCTGGACCGGAGATCAAACCGCAGCATGCTTTCAGGAGCATTCCGTTGTCTTCAGTTCAGTTTTGTCCCCATTGACAATGAATGGGGACAAAACTGAAGCGTTTTATTCCGGTATTGAGCCCCTATGACGGAACTCAATACCGGAATTTTAAAACGCTAGTGTGAAAGTAGCCTTAGTTGCTAGACAGTAGGTTATAGCAAGATAAGTGATAGGAGTATATAGCTTGGAAGTGCATACTGTCTTTATCTTCCAAAGGAGAGTGGGTATGACCACCATCACTGTTTACCGTTATACTGTCAATAGCCACCCCCTTCACCAGGAGTTTTCAGGAGACAGAAATTCAATATGTGCTTTCTTCCTTTTATTGCATTTTATTTCTGTTCTTCATCATTGTTCACCCTTTTACAACTAAATCTGTTGAGCAGATAACTCCTTCCTGAGTGAGTTTGTACTGAGCTGGCCATGTGTTTCCCAAGTCGGCCCCTGGCAGAAGAGGAAGACCCTCCTGCTATCCTGTAGAGCTCCAAGCAAGATTTGGGTGGAGGTACTGTGTCCTAGTAAGGTAAGAACCACCATACACCCTCCCTATCGAGGGCTACATAAAGGGGTGTTACACTTGTATAACTTGGATTCCTTGTTTTGTGCTGGATACTAAATAACCTTAGTTTGGACTTTTAAAACTGCTGAACCCATTGATATCTGATATCTTGGCCCTGTTCGCACATGGATCCCTACTATATATATATATATATATATATATATATATATATATATATAAAGAAAGCAGAAAAGTAAAAAAGTTGAGGCAGCACTCCGGTCTTTCGTGTAGAAAAAGTGAATTTATTTCACCCAATTGCAACGTTTCAGCTCTTCCATAGAGCCTTTGTCAAGCAAACAAAATCAGTGCCAAACAAGTATATATGCACATGTGATACAGCTCATAATTAAGTATAATTGTGTGCAATCAAAAGATGGTTATAACAAAACAAAGGTATAAAAACTTTAAAAAACGATGATCATCGTTTTTTAAAGTTTTTATACCTTTGTTTTGTTATAACCATCTTTTGATTGCACACAATTATACTTAATTATGAGCTGTATCACATGTGCATATATACTTGTTTGGCACTGATTTTGTTTGCTTGACAAAGGCTCTATGGAAGAGCTGAAACGTTGCAATTGGGTGAAATAAATTCACTTTTTCTACACGAAAGACCGGAGTGCTGCCTCAACTTTTTTACTTTTCTGCTTTCTTGATGTGGACCTTGATTCCGGGGTCCTTGAGGAGTTTTGACCCGGCACGGAGTGCTGCTATTTCCCTACTACCTTGTATATATATATATATATATATATATATATACAGTACAGACCAAAAGTTTGGACACACCTTCTCATTCAAAGAGTTTTCTGTATTTTCATGACTATGAAAATTGTAGATTCACACTGAAGGCATCTAAACTATGAATTAACACATGTGGAATTATATACTTAACAAAAAAGTGTGAAACAACTGAAAATATGTCTTATATTCTAGGTTCTTCAAAGTAGCCACCTTTTGCTTTGATTACTGCTTTGCACACTCTTGGCATTCTCTTGATGAGCTTCAAGAGGTAGTCACCTGAAATGGTATTCCAATAGTCTTGAAGGAGTTCCCAGAGATGCTTAGCACTTGTTGGCCCTTTTGCCTTCACTCTGCGGTCCAGCTCACCCCAAACCATCTGGATTGGGTTCAGGTCTGGTGACTGTGGAGGCCAGGTCATCTGGCGTAGCACCCCATCACTCTCCTTCTTGGTCAAATAGCCCTTACACAGCCTGGAGGTGTGTTTGGGGTCATTGTCCTGTTGATAAATAAATGATGGTCCAAATAAACGCAAACTGGATGGATTAGAATGCCGCTGCAAGATGCTGTGGTAGCCATGCTGGTTCAGTATGCCTCAATTTTGAATAAATCCCCAACAGTGTCACCAGCAAAGCACCCCCACACCATCACACCTCCTTCTCCATGCTTCACGGTGGGAACCAGGCATGTAGAGTCCATCCGTTCACCTTTTCTGCGTCACACAAAGACACGGTGGTTGGAACCAAAGATCTCAAATTTGGACTCATCAGACCAAAGCACAGATTTCCACTGGTCTAATGTCCATTCCTTGTGTTCTTTAGCCCAAACAAGTCTCTTCTGCTTGTTGCCTGTCCTTAGCAGTGGTTTCCTAGCAGCTATTTTACCATGAAGGCCTGCTGCACATAGTCTCCTCTTAACAGTTGTTGTAGAGATGTGTCTGCTGCTAGAACTCTGTGTTGGCATTGACCTGGTCTCTAATCTGAGCTGCTGTTAACCTGCGATTTCTGAGGCTGGTGACTCGAATGACGTATCCTCCGCAGCAGAGGTGACTCTTGGTCTTCCTTTCCTGGGGCAGTCCTCATGTGAGCCAGTTTCTTTGTAGCTCTTGATGGTTTTTGCGACTGCACTTGGGGACACTTTCAAAGTTTTCCCAATTTTTCGGACTGACTGACCTTCATTTCTTAAAGTAATGATGGCCACTCGTTTTTCTTTACTTAGCTGCTTTTTTCTTGCCATAATACAAATTATACCAGTCTATTCAGTAGGACTATCAGCTGTGTATCCACCTGACTTCTGCCCAACACAACTCATGGTCCCAACCCCATTTATAAGGCAAGAAATCCCACTTATTAAACCTGACAGGGCACACCTGTGAAGTGAAAACCATTTCAGGTGACTACCTCTTGAAGCTCATCAAGAGAATGCCAAGAGTGTGCAAAGCAGTAATCAAAGCAAAAGGTGGCTACTTTGAAGAACCTAGAATATAAGACATATTTACAGTTGTTTCACGCTTTTTTGTTAAGTATATAATTCCACATGTGTTAATTCATAGTTGTGATGTCTTCAGTGTGAATCTCCAATTTTCATAGTCATGAAAATACAGAAAACTCTTTGAATGAGAAGGTGTGTCCAAACTTTTGGTCTGTACTGTATATATATATATATATATATATATATATATATATATATATATCAACCTCCATTACTGTCATAAACCATGAGCAGACAGTGGCCAGACGACATGGAGCAGATATCAAGATGGCACAGAAGTCATTGGATGTGACTAACCTGTGTCCACAACAGGGACTGAAGAAAACTGGAGATAATCTTCCCCTTGAAGCGATGAATCATCCACGAAAAGCAGAAAAATAGAAATGACAACGTTATAGACACGTCGACAACTCCTCGAAGTAATGTGTGCATTTACAAGATCCTCCAGAACTGAACTCCAGAAACTGCTGACACAAAGATGGATTTCTGCTTCTACCATGTCCACAGAAATCTCCTCCCGGGCAGCACAATTCACCTGCACTACTTTCTCATGACTGGGGTTGGGGTGTAAGGTTCTGTGTTGTAGTCAGGACCCATCACTTGACCGCTGGTTTATTCTCTTCCGACGTGTTAGCAGTGGATGAACCAAATGTAGTAGGAGGATTAGAGGTATGGGTGTAATGTTTGACTCCAAATGGGAAGTCTACTCACCTACCATGATGTAAAGGAATAGCGGAGCTGAAATCATATAAAAAGTTTAGTGATTAAGACCAAAGAGGAGCACATGTAGCAAAGCTGAGTATGCCGTACAGAATCAGGAGGCAGAAGAGGAGTCAGTTCAGATATTTAGATCTGCACTGACAATATCCTGAACCAGAAATCCAAAGCAGCTGGGAAGACCAAGTTCCTCCTCTCCACACAAGCACACAGACAAGCTCCAGGTTTCGCCACGCTTTTTCATGGGCCCTTGAAAAACAGTGGCAAAACCTGGGTCGGGCTTGCCAGGACATCTGGTTTTATTATATGTGTGTTTTATATAATATCCTGTAAGTATAAAAAATATCTTTGGCTGAACCTAGTGTTGCAGTACTTCACCATCTTGGATCTTCTCTGGTTTGTCTCTGAGAGGGATTACAGGAGGAGAAAACCAGGAGAGAAAGGCAATGCGGCCAGTTTGCAAGGATTGTCTGTGTGCTTGTGTGGAGAGGTCTTCCTAGCTTCTATGGAGTTCTGGTTTGGGATATCGGCAGTGCGGATCTAAATATCTGAACTTGTTTTGCGGTGAAGGTGGCCTACTTCTATAGATCCTGCAGAGCCAAAAAACTGTGGATTCTGTACAATAAGGTTTTTGATTCTTAGAAGAGGAGCCAGGCAGGCCAGGGGTCAGTAACAATGGTATGCCAAAGCTGAGTATAGCTCAGTACAGAATCTGGAGGCAGAAGAATGGTCACATGGTCCAACTGTCCTCAACGGGGGTCAAGCAGAGACGAGTTCACAGTACAGAGGGTATATCCAAAATCTTAGTCAGAAACAGATCAGGTCATATCTGAAATCAAATAGAAAATCCAGGATCAGAACCAGCACTACCAGGTCAGGGGAAAGACCCCAATAACTGGTCCTAGGGCCAATACATAAGGTAGAGAAATAGAGCACCGGGCCATGCATTATATGTGTATGTCACCTGACAACCCCAGCGGCTCCTTGGTAGTCGGCTGATGAGGTGACTTCTGTGTATAGAAGACACACAATCCACATATTATATCCATCCTCTCCAGCACCCATTATCTGGTAGAGGTGAGCGGGACATGGTGGCAAACTGGATTCTCCAGGAGCCATGGTCTTATGCAGACTCAATGGAAATCATGGGAGCAGGGGAGAGCGGTAACTGACTTGCCTGCCTCAAACTCCAGGAGGCAGATCACACACCCTCCACTGGAGCTGGCTGTGTCCATGGTGTAAACAGGCAGATTCTCCAGCACCTGGTTTAACTGGCGCACTGCCTGCTGGGTCCTCCTCCAGCCACTGGTGCTATCAGGAGTAGTAGAGGGTCTTCTGCGTTGCCTTGCAGTGGATGCCCACTCCTCTCCTGCCATGGCTGTCCTCCGTCTATATGGCGCCGGTCAAGATGATGTTCTATGGTGTGAGTGGCGGCATTATCTGAGGAAGGTTGTCCTCCAGGAAGAACACGGGTACGAGTGGCACCTCCTGGGGGGGGGGGGCGCTCCTGAGCTGATGTTCCTGCACTGTGCCCTAATAACAAGACATCATATAAATGACTAAGTCCATATCATGGTCAATGGCCCATTCCAGATCTTCCAGATACAACTATGAAATATGGAAACGGTTTGGTAATATAAAAAACTGTTGCACTGAGTCATTCAAGCATTGCATTCCAACTACAACCCCCAACAGATCTGGTACTTCTGGGTATATAACATGCAGCAGTTGATGATTTAGTTTTGGTAATTCTCATAATGAATATGTATTAGATCACTTAACAGTCCCAGCACATGGGAACATGTGAATACACCATGATTGTAACAAAGCCGTATAATACATGGACAACTTGTTTATTTGAATACAGCCTTCAATGGATTATTTGGCCTATGAGGGTTCTGTAATGACTAGACATTTGATCTAACATTATATATATGGCAGTGCTATTTTTATATAAATGTGACTGAGGTTCACAAACAGTTTTAGGGGTATGCAACCTGTGCGATCACACAGGGAACCCTACCCTGGACTTCTGAAGGCAGAGCCAGATAACGGAATAATTCACCTGGTTTCCGGGTGCCCATGCACTCAATTGTATATGTGTCCACAGGACCCGGATGCAGTTGAGTGCCATAGTGACTCCCTATGCTCTCCAGCAGCAAGCACAATATAGTGGCACATTGTGTATGCTGGGCTGTGTAGAAGGAGTGCACAGGACGGGAATCGTCACCACATTGCGCCAGCTGCTGGAGAGTGCTGAATATTCTTCACGTACAGGAGAAAGGAGGCTGATGGGTAAATATTTGATTATTTTTTTTAATTTCATTATCGCTAAATGGGCAGCACTACTGGGGGGGCACAACTATTGGATGGGGACACTAAGGAGGCAGAACTACTGGATTGGGACACTTAGGAGCAGAACTACTGGATTGGGGGCACTAACTGGCAGGAATACTTGATTGGAGGCATTAAGGCAACAGACCTACTGGATGGGGACATTAAGTGGCAGAACTACTGGAATGCGGCACTAAGGAGGCAGAAATACTGGATTGGGGGAACTAAGGGGGAGGACTACTGGATTGGTGCACTAAGGGGGCAAAAGTACTGGATTTGGGGTATTGAGTGAGCATCACTACTGGATTGTTGGCATTAAGAAGGTAGAACTACGGGATGGGGGCACTAAGGGGGCAACACTACTAGATGGGAGCATTGAGGTGGCAGCACTACTGGATTGGGGGCATTAAGAGGGCAGCACTACTGGATAGTAGCAGAACTACTGGATTTGGGCCACTAGGAGGTCAGCATTAGTGGATGAGGGTAGAATTACTGGATTTGGGACACTAAGAGGGCAGCACTACTGGATGGTGACACTAAGGAGGCATTTTACTCTTTGTTGACAATTAAGGGGCAGAACTACTGTGTAAGGGCACTATAGAGCATTCTACTGTGAGTGGGTAATAAGTCATTGAGACATTGACATGTTTGTCTGGGTATACCCACCACTGTTGTTGGTTTTTGTTTCAATAAATTGTTTGAGATGAGCAAATTACCATTGCATGCTTCTACTTAAATGTCCTACTTTCTTCTTAGAAAATGTACCCGGCTTTGCCCGCAGCTTGAGTGTCAAGTGTTTGTCTGTTTGTTTGTTTTACTGGATTTGTTCCAATGGTGACCAGGAGGCCATACCCTTGGTTTTGTTTTTTTTATTTTACAGAAATGACTAGTAGCCCTATATACCCCGGAAGTGATACACCATTTATTTTCTTAACTATTCCACCCCACTCCTTTAACTGTGACTTCCACAGTGCCCCACCCTCCTTAATAGTACTCTCCACAGTACCCTACCTTCTTAACTGTGACTTCTACAGCACCACACTTCCTTAACAGTGTCCTCCACTGTGCCCTGCCTCCTTAACAGTGACCTCCACAACACCCTGTCCCCTTAACAATGATCTCCACAGCCCCCGCCCCCTTAACTGTCAACTCCACAGTGCCAAGCCCTGCTTAATAATGCCTTCCACAGCGCCCCACCCCCTTTAACAGTTACCTCTACAATGCCAAACCTCGCTTAACAATGATCTCCACTGCACAGTGACCTTTACAGCATCCCACCACCTTAACAAGGACCTCTACAGTTTCACCACCACCTTAACAGTGACCTCCACAGTGCCCTGCCCCCTTAACAATTACCTCCAGTGTCCCACTCCCCTAACAGTGACCTCTACAGTGCCACACCCTTTAACAGTGGCCTCCACAGCACCCCACCCCCTTAACAATGACTGTCACAGACCTACATCCCCTTAACAGTAACCTCCTCAGCACCCCACCCCCTTAACTGTGACCACCACAGCACCCTGCCCCTTAACAGTGACCTCTACAGCACTTTTCCCCATTAACAGTAACCTCCAAAGCACCCACCCCTTAACTACGATTTCCACAGTGCCCAACCCCCTCAACAGTGACTTCCACAGTGCACCACCCCATCAAACAATGACCTCTACAGCGACTTGTCTGCTTCACAGTGACCTCCACAGCACTCTGCCCCTTAACAATTATCTCCACAGCACCTCACCCCCTTAACAGTGACCTCCACAGCACCCCACTCCCTGAACTGTGACCTTCACAGTGCCCGCCCCCTTAAAAGTGACCTCCACAGCACTACACCCTAACAATGACCTCCACAGTGAATAAAAATGGCTGAGTTGTTCTGGAAACCTGGTGTTAAGCTGTGTCAAGACTGAAGAACCTGCAAGCTACTATTGGCTGATAAAGGTCATGTGACCAAGTGTATGGAATTTACAAAATGAGAGGAGGACCTGCAAGCTTCTATTGGCTACCTATTTATGTAACTATGTGCCACATTTGGCATCCATTGGTGGACAGACAGACAGACATTGATTTTTATATATCAAAACCAACCAGATCATTTCAAAGTGAAATTTGCCTAAATCAGTGATGCTGCGCTACTGTTCTTTCTGATCATAAAGCCAACAGCCCATTATATAATTTTGGGACAGTGATATCGTTCTTAAGCTGGCCATACATGCTACATTAATGTCAGCCAAACCAGCCCACTATCTAAAGTGTATGATGACCTCTTCAGTTTCCTCTGGTAGCAAAAATTGAGGGAAAGAAGCATTGGGCAGATGAATTTCAACATGTCTGATCCTTTCATTCTTAGGGAGATAATCTCTTGCCAGAGGTGTCTGGCAGCAGATTTTTACCCTCTTCCTATTCAGGATACATGCATACTCAGACAAACCATGCATGTATATGGGAGGGAAGGGGGGTGTTGCTCAGAAAAGTGTTTGGCCAACACCTATCTAATATGTTTGGCCAACTTCTAGTCATATTTGCTTGCCCTAGTACTAGACTTCAGTATTTCTGTGACATCCCTAATATAATTGGTATGCAATGCTATCTGAACCTACCAGCATCCAGAGAGCCGTATGTTGGGAGCCCCATGATCACCTAGCCACTGAGTTGGGGATACTGGTGTAAACTATTGTAGCCATGTAAGTTTTCTTTACAAAAATTAGTATTCTACAGACAAACTAGTAATATACAGTAATTAGCCCTTAGTGGAATGAAAACTGAAAAAAAGTTTATGAAATTGTAAAATATAGAGCCCTTCACTTCATAAACATAAGTCACGTACTAGTAAAATGTTAGCATTTAGGAAAACCGAGTTCTAATATATCAAACCATTTACAGTACATGCATTAATAGTCCACACATTCGGCTAAAAGGTTTACACGGAAAAATTGCAGAATAAAGATAGTCTCTACAAGATCTACAAAAGGTTAATGGAAGCGTAACCCACTGAGTCACAGTTACATTCAGTATGTAAATAATGGCTGCCTGACAACAGGCTCTTTGTCAGCAATCAAGCGGGCAGACAATAACATTGCCATATTTGTATACTACAGACATTTCGCCTTTGGGCTTGTTTAGCTGGAATTAACAGGAACATCTACAGCTGGCAGGCAGGTATCATGTTTTATCTTGATGTTTTCTGGAGCACGTTATCGAGTCTGGGACTAATTGCTAATAAATTGACCAATTGAATAGTTGACACATTGTAATTAACATGAAATGATATGAAAGGGCTTTTCTCATCTCAGATATTTGTGATATAGCCACAGGATATGCCATATCAGTTTGATAGATCTAGGTCCTGCCTGAGGGAACAGTCCTATTTCCAGTGCAGGCAGCAGTTTTCTTGGCCGATTCTTAGCATATTTGCTGGAATGCGGCTGGATCTCTGGGGGTCCCAATTATAGTCAATGGGTCCAGACTGAGTCTTACAAACCTCTGGCAATGCTGGAGTGTGCAGAGGTCCAGCAGGCTGTTCCCTTCCGGAACATGGATCTCTGACGCTAGTGTTCAGATAGCCTTACAAGTCTTTTTGATGAGGAGCAAAGGGCAGCCTATTTAGTCCAATCCAACATAAGAGCTACTGTAGAGGTAGTGTAGCACAAATTGTAGAAAATGTTACTGCTAGCTGTGATAGAAAGGCGACAGAACAGTGAATAACAGTTTGCTGCATAAGGGGGTCCATGCTAAGCCCTGGCCACTGTTAAAAGGATATATGGGGAATATATGAGGATCAAACCTGGACCGTAGAGCAATGAAAGAAGGTAGCCTGGTCTGGTGAATCACATATTGTTTGAAAGCTTATGGACAGCCAGGTGTGTGTGCCGATTTCCGGCACTGGAACTACACAGCTCCACCCATTATGTAGTTGATGGAACTGGTAGTTGCAGCACTGGTCCCTTTTACTCTAATGGGAGTAGTGCTGCAGTAACCAGCTCCATCCACTACACAATGGATGGAGGTGTGCATTTCAAGCGCTGACCTCTGGCACCAGAGTTACTCTGAAAAAGTTGATTGTGAGGGTGCGAGTTGTTGGACCCTCGCTGATCAGAATTAGATGGCCTATCCTGAGGATAGGCTATCAATATTGAAATCCTGGACCCCTTTTAAAGGATCTGTTGTTAATGTCTTGGTGCCAGATACCACAAGACACCTTCAGAGGTCATGTTCAGTCCATACTTCAATGGGTCAGAACTGTTTTGACAGCACAAGGAGGACGTACACAAACATTATGGCTGTTATGATGGCGTATGTTTTTTTTTCCTTAAAAGTTAAATAGGCATGTTATAGGAGCAAAATTACAGATAGATTTGTTATGGCCTACAAAACAGGCCAGGAAAATAATGCAAAGATTTGGGGTACTATGATTATGCTGGTACAGTGAGATAGATCTACATGAGATTATACAATGCAAAGCTACTCAGGATTTACCAATGATTTTACACAAAATTGGGTGATTTTGTACACATGTGTCATATATGGTACATACTGTATGTACTCCTAGGCTCAAACTGGCCCAAAGGGAAGCAGATGAATCCCCTAGTGGGCCCCTGAGCCAGGGTGTGCCCTAGTCCCCCTACCACCTGCACAAGTGGCACATGACAGAGTACATTGATTGAAGTACATACATACAGTCAGTGTACAGCGTATGCCTGCATATAAAAACTGGGTACATTATTTTACAAACTACCCGTTATTATAGATGCATTGGGTGACTGAGAGAACAAGGTCTCCAGGACAGAAGCACAGGTAGGCAGGAGAAATTTGTGTTGGCACAGTTTTGGAGATTTGCAAATGGAGGTCAGGTAAGATTTGCATGTAAGTTCACACTTCAGTTATTTGGTCAGTTATTTCCATCAGTCATTGTGAGCCAAAACCAGGTGCGGGTCAAAAACACAAAACGAGTTCAGATCTTTCAATTATACCTGAACTCTGATGGATTCACTACTGATGACACAATAACTGATGAAAATAACTGATCAAATAACTGAAGTATGAACCCAGCCTAACTGAACAGTGAGCGGGTGTGTAACTACCATAGCGGCAGACCAGGTGACAGCTATGGGGCCCAGGGCAAGAGGAGGGCCCAGTTGGGATTATCTCCTCTTCTACTGGAGGTGAAAACTTGGTCAGGAGTCTACCGTCTAAATGAACAACTTTTAGCAAATAAAGCAGAGGGAAAATGGCCCAAGGGTCATTGAAAAGGGTTTAGGCAGAAACCCTTCTATGCTGTGTGTGTGTGTGGGGGGGGGGCTAGTTTGATCCTTGCTATGGGACCCTTACTTCTCTATGTACACCACTGACAGTGGGCCCTCAGATTGAATTTTACTGGTGGGCCCCAATATCCACACCATTTACTATTATTTTTGTAAGTCAGGAAAGAGTTTTAATTGTACAAACTTTATGCGACCATAATGTAGTCAAACTGTGAATCACCAAAGATGTATAATGAGCAAAAGCCAATGGAAGCAAAAACTCATAATCCAGTTCACTGAGGACACATCTGTTATGTTAAAATATATTGCCCTGAAACACAATTCAATTACAGTTAGAAAAATGACTTGTAGATAAATTCAATTACATGTCAATGAAGTCAGCTCTTCTTCACTTCTACCAACCATGTTCTAGTTATCAGTCTTTATTCATTGATTCACATAGTTTTAAAATCAACATTCAATTGGGAGGAAAGCTTCAGATGGAAATTCTGAGAAAGGCCACTGAATATGTCAGCAGACTTAGGGATATTTTGGTCTTAGTGAAAACATTTAAAGTGATCAAATAACTCATTATCTTTTATGTAGATAAAAATGATAATTTGTTGGTATAAACAGGGAATGTGCTGCCGGAAAACACTGTAACTCCATGTATGGCCATGTGCACATAAGATAGCTATCAGCCAAATGATTATCACTCCCAACAGATATTACTCTAGATCTGTGATGGCTAGCCTCTGGCACTCCAGCTGTGGTAAAACTACGACTCCTATGATGTATACTTGCTTGGCTGTTCTCAGAACTCCATAGAAATAATTGGAGCATTCTGGGAGTCGTAGTTTCACCACAGCTGGAGTGCCGGAGGTTAGCCATCCCTGCTTTAGATCCTCTTATAGACATAGATGCTCAGCTCAGCCGAGCATGATGGTGTTCTCAGTAGGAAGAGGGGGTGATGACACTGCCAAACAACTCTATTAGCATCTTATCTGAATGCATCCAGTTGGCCAATCCTTATCTCCCATCAGGGGAGAGTTGGGAGTTGCCATACAAATTATTCAGCCAATCCCACCAAAATCGGCAGGTTTGGTCAACATACATCTAATGTGTATAGTGTACTTAAGAGAGGATGGGTTTGAATGAAAGATTGCAAGAATGATCAATTGTTCAAACCTCTGTTAAAGTAACCGACTCCATCTTGTCACAATTATTAATGTAGCTGACTCCATCTCGTCTCTAAGCAAGCTTTTCCAACTGCTTAAGGACATTCCAGTATATGGGAGGGAGGTAGTGGGCAACAATACTGGTTTAGGTTGCCAAGGGCTAAAGGCGAGACCACACAAACCTCGTCCACACATTCCACCACAACCTGCTCGTTCTGTCCTGACATGAGGCTATCATGCCCTGTCATCTGTAAACTGATTGGTCAGTGTCCTATATCATAAATCTTTGATTGGCTTTGTGTTTGTGTATTTGTGTATAAATAAACACTGAGGAAGGGGAAACCCGGACTCTATTGTACACCAACTCTGTGTGTGCTTGATGTCCCCCGGCCGGTGAATCGCTTGAACCTTGACAACTTCATTATCAGTAGAGGAAGCTACTCTAACAGTATTTGGGGGCTCGTCCGGGATCCCTATCACACCTGCCTTGACTGAAGCAAGAAGAGAGCTCCCGAGAGGAAAGGAGAGACATAAAAACCGCGGTGAGTAAGCCCTTGTCTTACTGATTTCTCTCCTCCCCTCTCTGGGTAAGTTCTCTTTTCAGTCTGGGTGGGAAATGGGGAATCTCAGGGAACTTGTCAAGGTTCATTTGTCTGTCCTCAGGTTATTTGTTGTGTTTGTTTTTGTTGATACTTTAGATTATGTGTGTGAAAGGAGAGTGAATGACAGGAGCGTTTCTGTTGTGATTCCAATACGTGGACCCAGAATAAAGACCGAGATAGCATCCAAACGGCATTGTCCGAGGTGTTCCCTCCGGCCCCTGATCTCTGGGTCCACTGAAATCAGATCAGAAGTTGATCCTTGCAGAAGTGACGGGTATCCACTCCCGCCCACGAGTCGGGATAGCGCTCCTGCGAGACTGATTTGTGACCGAGTGAGGCGCAAACAGCCAGGAGCGAGAGATAGGCAGTATAGGACTCAAGGTAGTGTGAGACTGCTGAGAGATGGTGCATGTGGAGTGAACACAGAACCCTGTCTTCCATGGAGTATGTGATTGAGTGCTGAGAGACCGATTATGCTCATATATGTATAGATAAGCCCTGCTATTACTACGTGAAACAGACAATTAGCATAGACCTATGCATATCTGGTCAGTCGGTGGCTATGTGGGACAGTGATATCTTTTTGTGAATATTCATGGTGGGCTGAGGGTGGCGGTGTGGTTGAACTCATCTTGGGACTCTCTTGGCGGTGGTGACTCGGTGGGGTACCGTTGTAAGACATATGGACCAGTGTTATGGAATCCGCGAGTAGGCGTAGCTACCCTATCAGGAGGGGATCATGGGCTCACAAATATAGCAGAAGGACTCAGGTCGGTGAACTGAGGTAAATTCAGTCCCAGGGAGTGAATGCTATGGATTTTTGTGAGGGAACTTAAGTAATAGCAAAAAGACTCAGGTGGGTGAACTGCAGGTAAGCAAGTCCCAGGGAGTAAATGCTATGGATCTTAAGGGAGGATTGGCAGTGGAAGGTATAAAGGAGGTGATAAAGAGGGGAAAATGACCAGGTGTTTGGATAAATTGTGAGGGATAGAAAAAGAAAAAATGAAGGATAAAGGTGAAAGCATTGCTAGAGGTGTCTGAGTAAGCGAAGAGTAGAAGAGGTAATGTTATGGTAGAGTAGAAAGACTCTGATGATGAGCACCTCGCCGCAGCCTGGGAGTCCCATTAACCTTCCCCAAATAATCGCAGTTCAACCACAGGCGCCGCCGTCTCCTTCTGCTCCCATTATATAACTTCTTCCAGTCACTGTCACACCACAGCCACCGATCAGCTACAATAGCCAATTGCTCCAATCTAACCCCCCCCCTTCCTTTTACCAAGTGAAGTAAGGGAAAGATAGGAGATCCAGACACTAGTGCCCTATAAATTGTAGTAATTCACAGAGGGAATCTAATATCACCAGATTGCAGACATATCAGGAGCTTGAGATCCAGTCACTGGATCTGTGCAGAAAAGAAATCACAGCCATCAGAAAAGAATATTTGCCCCTCCTGTGGTGAACACCACCACAGAGAGATCCCATATAATGTCTAATGTGCAGGAATGGAACCCCCCCCTTAATATCTCCCAGCTATTCAGAGGTATACCAATCTGCCATGCCTGCCGCCCTGCATCCTCCAGGGTTTCCCCACCCCCCACACACCCATCCTTCTGTAATAGTTGCAAATATAAGAAGGGACATACTCTCCCAGGCTAGAACCAAATATCTGTCTGCTGCAGGACTCACTGAATATATAGTAACATAGTAACATAGTTTGTAAGGCCGGAAAAAAAAAAAAAAACATCTGTCCATCCAGTTCAGCCTGTTTTCCTATGAGGTAGCCTTTCTCACCCCTCCAAATATAACTATCAGTGCTGAGCAGTTCTGAACCCAGCTACATTACTTTCACTGGGTCCAGAAGAGGGGAGTGAAGAATGGGCAGAGAGAATAGAAAACAAGTATGGCGAGGGCAGAGATGTACAAATGAGATGTACAACTGGGGTGCTATAGGAGTCGGAAGAGGGGGCACCACGAGAAATGTGCCCATTTAGTGACTCAGATGACATACATCACGGTTTTGAACAAAATGAAAACAGAAACTAAAGAACTAGACAATGTGACAGATAGTCTAATATACCTAATGCAATCTTGAGCTTTTTGTAGATCCCAGTACTACCCTGAAGGAGAACCACGGACAGGATTTGCTGTCACCACCTTACATGAAGTACTGCTCCAAGAACCACTTTCCCCTGAGATGTCAGCACAGGCGGTGGAGTTGAAGGCACTCACTGCAGCGTGTATGATGGCGGAAGAACAGGTCACTAACATTCATTGACTCCAGGTATGTTTTTGGCATAGCACATGATTATCAACCCATTTGGAAAAGTAGAAACTTTGCTGAATCCTCAGGTTAACACCGAAGAAAGCCCAATTGTTCAGGGCCTTGCAGTTGCCAACAAAGGTTGCTGTTATCAAAGTGTAGGCGCACAAGAAGGATACCTCTGCAGAGGCAAGGGAAAACTGCAGGGCTGATGAAGCAGCAAAGGCTGCCGCTCTACTTCCCCATCCCATAATGGCAGAGTGCCACTTTACAGCAGCAATAGGGAAGGTGGATAAGTCATTGCTGGCCCAAATGCACAACTAGGCTTCCAATGAGGAAATGAGGGGATGGAAGGGAAAAGGGGCTGAGAAGAGGCAATAAGAAATCTTGGTAGTAGAGAACAAACTTTGCCTGCCCTAAGCCCTCTACCCCATGATGACACGTGGACCCATAAATGCTTCAAAGGAAGCCATGGTGAGTTTAGTGGGTAATTTCTAGATTGCCCCGGGATTCAGCATTGTGGCTACTTGCTTTGTTCAGGCCTGCCTGATCTGTGCTCTGCCATAACACTGGAAAGGTGATTAAGGGTTCCTCTAAGCTCACCAAAAACCATCATACCCGTTCCAGCGACTGCAGACAGATTTCATCCAACTACCAAAGGTGGGACAGTATGAGTTTGTGCTTGTCTGTGTGGATCTCTTCTCAGGGTGGCCGGAAGCATGGCCTGTCGCCAAGGCAAAAGCGAAGACGGTGGCCAAGAAGCTCCTCTCTGAAGTGGTGTGTAGATCCTGATTCTTTGTCTGGGTCTCATTGCTTGAAGCCAGGAGATTGGGTAGTAGTAAAAAGACACATCAGGAAGGCCCTTGAACCACGCTTTGACGGACCCTTCCAAGTTCAGCTAACTACTCCTACATCTGTGAAGTTGGAGGGAAAAGCACACTGGATCCACGCTTCACATTGCAAGAGGTTCCTGAGCAAGACTGACCAGTCATGCGATCCTTCCACCAATTACTAAGTTTACTTCCTCTCATGTTAATACATATCCTTTTTGGGGTGAGAGGGATGAATGATGTCCTTGAAAAGAAATGGGACAATAAGTTTATTAAACACCATCAGGCCATAGTGAAAATGACGAATTTGACTGGTTGTTGGATATGTACTCACTCTCCGATTTCTGCCAAAACTATGCCTTATTTGGCTGTTCCACTCACTGAGAAGGAGTTACTTGACCCCCAGTGTTGGAATTTAACCCCGGTACCCCTTGAGAGATGGGCTAATACTAGTGTACCATTGGTAATGACCGGGTGGGTTCAGAACCCATGGTGGATGGTTAACATATCTCAAAGTAAGAATCCTCATATAATGCTGTATGAGGAAAACCACGGGAGATGGACTAGAATTAATGTGACAACTTGGACCTAGGACACATCCAACAACCAGTATCTATAAGTTTTGCCAAAGACCCACAGTGTGGGGATGCTCTTTGGGAACCAGGATGCCTTGGGAGGACCATACATGACCAGACATGGAAGCAGGCTCATAAATTTATAAAAGGTGATAAGGATACATGCATTTCAAGGGGGGCAATACAGGAGCAGACTGATTGTGACAACAGGTCATCTCCATGTGGTCCTTGCTTTTATCATAGCCCAATGGGAGAGAGTACCAAGGAGTCCTGGTGTCTATTTAGTGAGGCGCTAAAACTAGTAAATGTAGCAGCTATGTTGACACACCACCGAATGGCACTGTTCGAGCTGCCACGAGGAATATATATAGTTTGTGGACATAATGCATATCGATGGTTGCCAGTAGGAGCCCAAGGTACATGTACGCTAGCTAGACTCCAGCCTGCTACCTGGGTATGGGAGGATGATGAATTTCCCTACAGTGAAATACCCAAACATATGTTATATAAGAGGGATATTGAGAGATCAATTAAGGTCAAACCCCTGGTACACAACCCTTGGGAAAAGAAGTTTGGACTCTCACTTACAATCTTAGGGCTGGCCGTACATAATGCACATACTATAGAAAAATTAGCTGAATTATTTGACAATGTCACTGACTATGTATTTGACGCCTTGAATATAACGTCTAATCTCATGGGCCAACTTGTCTTGATTACCAATCAGCACAGCATAGTTTTAGACTATCTAACAGCCTCACAAGGAGGTATGTGCCAGGTGGTAGGTCCTGCTTGCTGTCACTACATCGACCCAACTGGAGTGATGCAAGTGAAGCATGATCTGGAACAAGCAAAAAAGTTAAGGAGGAATTTAGAAAAGTCAACTCCGAGGAAGACTGGAATCCTCAATGGCCGGATTCGCTTAGTTGGCTGAATCCAAATAATTGGTTTAAGGGAATTGGAGGGTGGGCTTCAGGACTACTCCACACCCTATTAATGGGAACATTTATATTGTGTATTGTCATTTTATTGATTTATTTGTTTTATAGATGTGTTTTGTGTGTTGTCAACAAAATTACTTCAACTAATCATGTCCATGTCTTTTCTTCAAGGCCCATAGATAATTACAATGAAATAAGTCTGGAAGAGCTACAGCTTACTCAACCTATGCACAACTCAATCATCCCCACTCCCTTCACCCAGAACAACAGAAGGAGATGTCCGGTGTGTGACGGATGGAACCCGAACATTTTAGATATTTGTGTCTATTGCGGAAACCCCTCGTTATCATCACCCAGTTAGTAGTAGGGAGAATTAGGGATAAATAGGGCAGGGCAAGGTTCCAGAGATCCCAGAGTCCCACCATCAGGGGCTGCTGGGATCATAGGGGTAGAATATCACAGATGAAGGGACAGGCTAAGGGACAGATAGAATGTCTTAAGAGTTTGTAAAAAAAGAGGGGAATTGTTAAAGTAACCGACTCCATCTTGTCACAATTATTAATGTAGCTGACTCCATCTCGTCTCTAAGCAAGCTTTTCCAACTGCTTAAGGACATTCCAGTATATGGGAGGGAGGTAGTGGGCAACAATACTGGTTTAGGTTGCCAAGGGCTAAAGGCGAGACCACACAAACCTCGTCCACACATTCCACCACAACCTGCTCGTTCTGTCCTGACATGAGGCTATCATGCCCTGTCATCTGTAAACTGATTGGTCAGTGTCCTATATCATAAATCTTTGATTGGCTTTGTGTTTGTGTATTTGTGTATAAATAAACACTGAGGAAGGGGAAACCCGGACTCTATTGTACACCAACTCTGTGTGTGCTTGATGTCCCCCGGCCGGTGAATCGCTTGAACCTTGACAACTTCATTATCAGTAGAGGAAGCTACTCTAACACCTCTAATAATTACCCTTTGAAGATGAAAATAAACAACTTCCCATATTGGCGCTCGTAATGGGCAATTCATCTGCTCGTGCACCTGCGGCAGCACGGATCCGGCAGGCTGTTCACCCACCGGAACAGCCTGCCGGAGCCCCGCGCCACAGGTGTGAAAGTAGCCTAAGAGAATCTTTAGCAAAGTTGAGATAAGGTTCTGGATAGTCTCACATAGGTATCATTGATAGCAGGTATCTTTGATGGGATTTATGAAGGTGCTCATCTTTTTACCATTGTTTGGCCAGGCTGCATAGTTAAAGGGATTGTGCAATCTCTATGTCAAATCTTAAAGCTCCGTAAAACTCCATAACCAGTAATGTTTTATTCATGCAGTCATATGCAATACTGTACTGGATCCCAGCTCTGAAGCTGAAAACCCCCAGGTTCCCCAATATTGGCGGTCAACTCAGCAACTTTAAATCTTTCATGTCCATAAGATGCAAGATGGCAGCGATCATGACTTTTTTCACTTCCTGATGCCATTTTTGGCTTCCACCAATAGGATGCAGGTTCTGAAAAGTGCGTGGGCAAGTCCCACACATGCACTGACACAGGCAGCAGAATTCCCTATCTGCATATGCGCTACACATGTTCACATACAATTCGGCGCTTGCACCCTAGTGGAGGAAGCAAGTAATAGCCTGAAGAAGTGGTCACATGAACAACTCACATGATGGCCACCATCTTGGATGTAGAAGCTTGAAAGCTGCAGTGTTGACAACGATTATATCGGGGCAGCCGGGGAGCTTCAACTTCAGTATAGGATCATACAATCACAAAAAAAGAAACGCAAATGGATCTCACATCTTCATGCTATACATTGATCTATCATTGTATAGTAACATTTATGTTATGTTACCTTTCATGCAATACATCTTGTACACCAGCGGATTGGGTATGGTTGGATGTGTTTGGCAATATGAATCGGTCTTACCATTCCATTCCTCCCCTCTTGGTAGGAGTGCGCTTTTCTGACTTCCTGCCAAGGGTGGGGCTGAGCTAGTTAGAGTCAGTCATAGATAGTAAAATGAGGGAGCATGCAATCCTCTAGAGGACCACAGAGTCGGCTCATCTAGGAAGACAACTGCCCAGAGAGCCTGCAGGGTCTTAGGCTACAGAAGATTTGCAAACTATGGCGTAATTCTGTCAGCAGACTCATCAACTAATCAAGCTATCAAGACTCTGCTGCAAGGTGGTGGGAAAAACGTTAAGACATCATCACCACAATTCAGGACAGGCATAGTTAAAGATCTGCATTACACAGTGTATCATACCTACAGCCATGGGTGCCAGAGTACAGCTGCTGGGAAGGGAATCAGGAGAGAGACTTTGTTAACTAGCAAACTTCTCAGACACATCTTCTGCCACATTGGCAGCCACCATACCGCATTATCTGGGAACTGAGATTGCACTTTGTATGAACTTCTGTTGGATGTTGTGTTTTTTGCACTCAGTAAAGGAGGACATTCTTAGTTCTACAATGTCTACCTGGTTTCTACACTTCACCTTTTCACTGCACCGAACCCCAGGGAGCGACCGCCTGAGGTAGGACACTGTGACACCACACCACAAAATCTCATCAGTGACACTACCACTTTCATACTTTGCATCGGCTCTTCAAGGGCTCGCTGCAATTGCTTCACAGCACCATTCACTTGGATTGCTGGGTCATGCTGCCTGCTGGCATGGTGCTGTGGTGTCAGTAGTCACCACGTGGTGCTGCACCAAATTAGAGTATGTAATGGCTCGTAGGGGCAACCTTGACGTGTTAAGTGGGCTCATGCATTGTAATCAAAACGTATACTAATGCCTCGTGTACAGTACATAGTTTATGGCACTGTATACTAATAATTATGCTGAGAAGCGATGTGAATTGTGCTTAGAAGCAATAGGTCAATGCACAGCTTGTGGATGTGGGATCCAGGTATATCTTTTTGCTGAAAACAGGATCACTTAAGCCTGCATGCATAAAACATTACTGGTTTTAGGAGCTTTACAATTTTAGGCAGAGACTGACCAACCCTTCTAGAACAAATGACAATCCTGCTAATGCTTTAACACTAATGTACTTAATATCTCACATTTGTGCAGCATACAACAGCACTTTGGTTATGCAGTAAAGCTTCCCTTTGGAATTCGGTAAAGGCATGTAATGGAGAAACATTTGAGAACACAGCTAGTGGGCTTCATGCTCAATTATCCATACACAGAAGGAAAGATACACAAGCTCATATCAAGATAATTCACACAAAGCTTTCGCCCAAGGACACAACTGCGCGGTGTAGAATGCGCTGATGAAAACACAGATAGTACAGATCAAAGAACCATTTTACAGCCCCCGCTTCAAAGCCTGGCACAATAACTAATATGTGGATGACAGTGGCATGCCAGTCCTTGTCATCAAATCATGAAATTAATTACAGAAAATGCTGAAGCTGCAAATATGCTTCACTCCTCTGACCAGTGACAATTACATATCGAGCGCCTCTCACAAGATGATCAGAAATATTCCAGCAAATCCTTATAATTCATTATTACATCTTAAACAAAAATTGTTAGTCACATTGTTTTTTTCCAACTATTTAATGAGCAAACCAGTCTTAAAGGAGCTTTCTGGGTTTACTATGGTTTTTAACAAATAGGCCCATGTAGTCGATTACTTTATGTACATCTTCCCCATAATTTTTTTTAAATTTGAACTCATCTAACCCATTTTCACCATGTAACAAATTACTTTGGTTTGTTTCCACCCTGTATGTAGCACTTCCTGTTGCTCTATCCAACCAAACCCATGATGCACTTCTCCTTTATCTGCCAAAGCGCCAGGACTGCCCCCAACGACGCCCAGCTAGTTTATAGCTCCTCCCACCTATCTGGTTACATAGACACTCCATTATCACTGCTCCAGCACACCCCTGGACATAAGAAAGAGCTGCATGGACACAGTCATGTGACCAGAGCCCAGAACAAAAAAGAGGAGCAATGAATGTAAAAGGAATAAATTACAAAATTACTGCTACCTTCATAAATGATTATTTTCAAAGATGTTGATGGAAACTGGGAAACCTCTATAAGGCCCCTTTCACACAAGCGGGTTTTCTGCGCATCAGTTCTCCGTTGCGTGAAAAAATGCAGCATGTTCTATATTCTGTGTTTTTCACTTAGCCCATGGCCCCATAGAAGTAAATGGGGCTTCAGTGAAAAACGCATTGCATCGGGAAGAAAGTCCAGATGCAATGTGTTTTTTACTGATGGTTGCTAAGAGATGTTGTTTGTAAGGCTTCATTCACATCAGCGTTCAGCCTTTCCGTTCTCCTGCTCCGTTATCATTCGTGTGCAAGGGGCCTAAGGCCTTAAAAGAATTGTTTATCTAGGAGTCTTGGCAGATTCCTCTCATAGCAGCACCTGGAATACTTACCTACTCTCCGCTAATGGGTCCCCGCTCCTTTGATTCCCCGTTGCCACTGCAGCGCTTGAGTCCATTTTGATGCCGTTACAGCCAATAACTAGCAGCAGTGGTGAGCTGCGTCATATGACCAATTAGCAGCAGGGTAGTGAAGGAGCCAGGACTCAGCAGAGGGGGACAGATAAATATGCTTCCCTCTGCAGGTCCAGCCACAAAGGGGGATTCTGCCAAAAAAAGAATAGCTCACAGGTCACAGCTATAGTATCAAATTTATTTTTAAAGGGACTTTTTCACCTGTTTTTCACCTATATAACTAACAGCAGTGCCCCACAGAAGATTGCATACACATCCCAGACATACCTATGTGCACTGTGTGTCTGTATTCCATGTCCAGAAAAAAGCACTTTTATTCTGCAGGAAAACAGCTCCCAAGGGCCCAGCTGAAAGTGGAACTAAAAACAGCTTTCTCTCCTGACTCGATTTCTAACAGGTATATCTTCTGATATACTGGATGGATATAATTATATGATTTTGGTATCATTTGAAAGCTCAGACTGCCAGCTTTCAAAAAAGGTCAGGACATTTTTCTATCTCCTACCAATCCCAAGATACGAGCAGCTAAATCAGCCCTCCCCTCTTCAGTCTGGTTTGCAGCAGCCGCAGAGTCGGGCACTTGGGATCTGTTTTCCTGCAGAATAAAAGTGCTTTTTCTCAAAATGTAATACAGAAACAGAGTGCACACAGGTATGTCTGGGATGTGTATGCAATTTTCTGTGGGGCACTGCTGTTAGTTATATAGGTGAAAAACAGGTGAAAGACTCACTTTAAAGAAATAACATTATTTTTTTTTATAAATCTGTAAATTTGCTCATGTGTCAATCCTATATTTCTCTTCAACAGGTCATTTATGTAATGGACCAGAACCAGAAGAAGACATCACAGTATGTACCGACAATACAAAAGCAAAGTAAGACGCATCATTATGAGATGATTCATGGCTAGTGCCACCTACCTGATTACTATGGCTATATTGATGTATAGCTACTAGAGATGAGCGAGCATACTCGTCCGAGCTTGGTGCTCGTTCGAGTATTAGGGTACTCGTAAGTGCTCGCTGCTCGGACGAGTATCTCGCCATGCTCGAGGAAATGGCAACTTCCGCATCGTGCTTTTTTGGCGCCTACAAACACAGCCAATCACAAGCCAGGAGACTATGCGTACCACCCAGCATCACGTGGGGCCCTTACATGTCGATAGCAGGGGTTGGCTGGCCTGATCAGGTGACCCTGGAATATACTACCGACTGGCCGCGGTGCTCGGCTCAGATGCCGTCTGGATGTCGTTAGGGATAGAGCTGCTGCCTTTCAGGGACAGTGTTAGGGCCTGCATTTAGTTGTCTGTTAGGCAGGGATCACCCACAAAGAACCCAACAGCCCTTCTAAGGGCTAGAAGACATTTTATTTTATTTTTTTTGTCACTTGGCTGGCTGGCACTAGTAGTGCAGCTATCGCCATATCTAACCCTGTTTTTTTTTATTGTTCTATCTCAGTGATACAAATCCATTGCACACAGCACTGTGGAACCATTCTGTGTGTCACAGTTCAGCACTGACTCACTCCAACCCATATATACTGTCCAGGTGACACTTTCTGTACGTCACAGAATACAACCAAGTCATTTGCTACCAATATCATCTACAGCTTGATCCAGAAAACTCTCTGTGCGACATTTGTCTGGGTCGCAGACTAAATAGCCACCGTTAACAGGGTGTCAGTCAGTTCTACCATATTACCTGCACGTCACGTTCCCAAAAAAACAAAATATTAAAAAAAAATTATTTTTCAGTTGTTTTAGCTCAGTGATACAAATCCATTTTACTCAGCTGCGTGTAACCTTTCTGTGTGTCACAGTTCAGCACATTCGCTCCCATCCGTATATACTGTCCAGGTGACACTTTCTGTACGTCACACAATACAACCAAGTCATTTGCTACCAATATCATCTACAGCTTGATCCAGAAAACTCTCTGTGCGACATTTGTCTGGGTCGCAGACTAAATAGCCACCGTTAACAGGGTGTCAGTCAGTTCTACCATATTTCCTGCACGTCACGTTCCCAAAAAAACAAAATATAAAAAAAAAAATATTTTTTCAGTTGTTTTAGCTCAGTGATACAAATCCATTTTACTCAGCTGCGTGTAACCTTTCTGTATGTCACAGTTCAGCACATTCGCTCCCATCCGTATATACTGTCCAGGTGACACTTTCTGTACGTCACTGTCACGCGAGGTCGGCGTCGCGCTCCCTCTGCACGACGTCGCCGGACCTCTCCGCCCCCCTAGAGACGAGCAATAGGGAATTGAAGTGCTGGTCTTGTCAGCCAGCACTTCATGAGTTAATTCTCTGTTTGGGTTTAGCCATGTGGTGCTGATCACACCACATGGCTACTTTACATATTGTTTGGACAGCTTGCTCAGCCTCAGGTCATGTGATGCTGGCCACATCACATGATCCTGGGCGGGCTATTTAAAGATGGCAACTGCCTCACTCAGATGCCTGTGATTAGTCTTCTGAGATCAGTGCTGTGTGTTGGACCTTGCTTTTGGATTATTGGTATATTGGATTTTGGCTTTGGACTTAGACTACGCTTTTGTGATTCCCCTCGGTATTTGACGTGACCTCCTGTTCTTGACTTGGCTTGCTGACGATTCTGCTATTGTGTTTGTTTCTGTCTGTGTTCGTCTTTCCCTGTGTTCCCTTCCCTACCCTGTGCACGTACTCAGCATAGGGACCGTCTCCAAGTTACGGTTTTGTCGCCTAGGGCATCTACTGTAAGTAGGCAGGGAAAGAGGTGGGGTTCAGACAGGGCACACTATCCCTTGTTTCCCTGTCGTGACAGAATCACAGGCCATACCTAATGGAGCCGTTGCGAGTACTCACGGACCAGATGAGTAACATGGCTCAGATGATCCAGGATTTGGCCGGGAGACTCCAACATCAGGAGCAGCTGCGGACTGCACCCGCAGTCGTTCCCTCCATGCCAAACCCCAATATTGAACCCCATGTAAAATTGCCCGATCGGTTTTCTGGGACCGAAGGACTTTCCGTTCCTTTAAGGAAAGTTGTAAATTATATTTCCGTTTACGCTCACACTCCTCGGGTTCTGAGCAGCAGCGGGTAGGAATAATTATTTCCTTGCTGCAAGGTGATCCGCAGGAGTGGGCTTTCTCATTGCCACCTGACTCCCCTTGTCTATTGTCTGTGGAGGCTTTTTTCCGGGCCCTAGGTCTTTTATATGAAGAACCTGACTTGGCCGCTGTAGCTGAAACTCAGCTCAGAGACATTCGGCAGGGTAACCGTCCAGTTGAGGATTACTGTGCTGAGTTCAGAAAATGGTGTGTGTCATCTAAATGGAATGACCCTGCTTTGAGAAGCCAGTTTAGGGTGGGACTGTCTGACCATCTGAAGGATTTACTAGTTAGTTATCCTACTCCTGACACCTTAGAGGCGACTATGACCTTAGTTATCAAACTTGACCGACGGTTTTAGGGAGAGACAAAAGGAACGTTCTGTTGCCCCTCAAGTTGCCGTGTTGTCCGAAGTTCCTCTTCAGAGCCCATCTCCTATCAAGGTCCAGGAGGAGCCTATGCAGTTGGGAGTTACTATGAGGGATCAGAGACGCCTGAGAGGGGCCTGTTTTTACTGCGGTGAGATGAACCACTGGCTCCAGCAGTGTCCGAGACTTCTGCTCTCAAAAAGGTCTGTTCCTGGAAGTAAGGTACCCCCTGCGGTGGTAAGAAAGAAAATCTTGTTACCTATTTCCATTTCTTATAACCAACTCAAGAGATCCAGTGAAGCATTTGTGGATTCAGGTTCTGCTGCTAATTTTATTGATTATGATTTTGTGCAATCTGTGGGTGTGCCTATAATTCCTTTAAGGGAGGTAATTCAAATTATCGCACTGGATTCCACTCCATTGAATAATGGGAGAGTGGAGTTTTGTACTCCTGAGGTTGTATTAACTGTAGGAATTACCCATACTGAGACTTGCTCCTTCCTTGTATTAAAGGATTTACCTGCCGACCTTGTTTTAGGTCTGCCTTGGTTACAGGACCACAACCCTGTGATCAACTGGTCGGTAGGTGAATTGGAAAAATGGGGAATGAATTGTGACAAATGTTGTAGATCAGTATTGCAGTTGGGAGGTACCACTGAGTCTCTTTCCTTGCCCAAGTATATTGGCGATTTTTCGGACGTGTTTTCCATGTCCGAGACTGAGTTCCTCCCTCCTCACCGGAAATATGATTGCGCCATCGACCTTATTGAGGGATCCAAATATCCCAAAGGTCGCATTTATAATCTCTCTACTCCTGAACGTCAGTCCATGAGGGATTATCTCAAAGAGAGTCTGGCCAAGGGTCACATCCGGCCTTCAGTTTCTCCCATAGGGGCAGGTTTTTTCTTAGTTGGTAAAAAGGATGGAGGATTGAGGCCCTGTATCGATTACAGGGAGCTCAATAAAATCACTGTTAAAAACAGATACCCGTTGCCCCTTATTCCTGACTTGCTGAATCAGGTCCAGGGGGCCTGTTGGTTCACCAAGCTGGATTTGAAGGGGGCATACAACCTAATCAGGATTCGTGAGGGGGACGAATGG